>JANHFK010003423.1:373870-387873 GCA_036250565.1 Sibynophis collaris | reverse complement strand
TACTTTGGCCACCTAATGAGAAGGAAGGACTCACTGGAGAAGAGCCTAATGCTGGGAACGATTGAGGGCAAAAGAAGGGGACGACAGAGAATCAGGTGACTGGATGGAATCAATGAGCTTAAATGGACTCCAGGGGATGGTAGAGGACATGAAGGCCTGGAGGAACTTTGTCCATGGGGTTGAGATGGGCCTGCAGGAATTAACAACAAGATCAGTGTTTCTCAATCTTGGCAACTCTAAGATCTAAAGACTTCAACTCCAGAATGCCCCAGGCAGCAGGAGGAGAGATAAGAGGTAGGAGCTTCAGGAAAACAGAAGTCTCTTATGAGTCACTTAGGTGCTCCAGGGAGCTGCCCCAATGAACAGTAATCTCCCCATGGGAGGAGTCAGCTACTCCACAGCAGATGAGGAGATAATAGAAGGAACCAGTTAGGTCCTGGAGGCATTCCAGCCTTCCCATCATCCTGCTTCTTTGTTCCCTTCAGGTAAGTGGACAAGTCACCATAGGTCACACACAACACCATGAAGCACTGTATAAGTGCTATGGCATTGGAGAATCTGTCTGGTATGTCCTTTAGGATAACAAATGGAGACAATAGCTTATATACTCATAATTCCATAATTCAAAAGTTGCTTTTTTGCAAATTCTTCAGGTCTAATATTCTATCCAAAAAATATTCTATAGGATGGAAAAAAGTTAGGCTAGAGATCAGGAAGTCATGAGACGGCATCAAGCACGCAGAAGAAGCCCAATTTTCTGTTTCAGGAGAAGATTGCATCAGAAGATCTTTATCAACAAAATGATCTCAGAAGGTTCACTGCTACCAGGAGAATGCTTCTATTACCCAAAACCTAGCACTGGGCCAGCATAATAGAATTTTCCTTAAAATTGTGGAGCTCTTTGATGTTGCATTCCAGGAAAATCTGAAAGTTATCCGTCATGTAAACATACCACAGCCTTTGAAAAACATTTCATACTGAGATTATAGTCTATAGCAAGAGAAGTTAAGCAAAGATTGTGCTAGGCCTGTAGTTGGCAAGACTTTACTCTGTTATTCTGGACATCATTTCTAACAATGAAAGAATTTGAATGGTTCATCTTCTAAAAACGATGCCTAATTAAACATTTCCTTGCCATGATGGTGGTGAGACAGATCGAAGAGCTAAGACTTCAGCCTTTTCCTTTTTCCATGCATTCAGCAGCTTCTGATGAGACTGAGATTTTAGATATAATTCAAAGCACTTGTGTGTTTTACTCTACATCAGGGGTGTCAAACTGGATTTCTTTGAGGGCCAGATCAGCATTGTAGTTCTCCTCCACGGGCTGGCGGGGAATGCGGGGGGGGAAGACGGGATGGCCATCTCTGCAGCACCCTGCTAGCCAAAGCGGGGCACATTTATGCCAACCAAGGCCCCCACTCTGCCTGTTTTTGGCCTCTTCGGCCTCCAGCAGCACTCTGCCAGCCACAAATGGGCCATGCAGAGGCCTCCTGAGGCCTCCATGTGGCCTCTTTTTGGCCAGAAGAGTGTTGCAGGAGGCCAGGGAGGGCGAAAATGGGCCATGGAGGTGGAAATTCCAAAACTTTTCCTACCTTTTTCTGTGGCCGTGAGTAGGTGGGGGTGGTGTCATGTGACTGAGTGGGCGTGAGTGGCGTCAAGTTGGCCACTGCCATTCAGTCACATGTCCCACCTAGCCACACTTACCGAACTGATAGGGAAAATTTTTGAAACCCACTACTGGTGCCTACCAAAGAGTAAATTGGGTTAATGATAATGATAATGCTACATTTGCTGTTTTGAGGGAACAGTGCTTCAACTTTCTTGGGAAAACAGAGGGAAATGGAATTACCAAAAGCATACATAACGTCCGATTTCTGTGTGGCTCATGTTGCCACACATACTGTTTGAAACAAATGTTGTAAGAGACTCCAAAGTTGTATTTTCGAGATGAGAGGTTTCAAAATCTTTGAAGCGTTGTAAAAATGTTACAAAGACACTATTTAAAGATATCAGAGTCAAAAAAGAAAACGTATAACTAGGAGATATGTGATACCCCACAGAACAATTCTGGGCGCTAAATTGTGCAATACCTTCAATTGAAGAACATGTCATGGAGCTCAAGGAACCACAGCACATTTTAGGATGTTGTATGATACAGTATTCCAAAATTTCTTACTATATCTGATGATGACCTACACCAACAATGCAGTTCATGGGAGGCACCATTGACCCATGAACCTATATGGATAGATTAACGCAGTCATGTATACATTGATATAGAAAATGGTTTTTAGACTTATTAGTATCAGGAATTGATGGCTATCATATAATACTAGACAGTGGGCATTAAAGTTGGTTTTTATCTTGTATTAACTGTTATTTTAATATACAGGTTTACAATGTTTGCCAGGTGTCAACTTATCTGTTTTTATATATATCCTAAACTAATGACCTGTTGGATCATTGTTTCAGAGGTATTTCATTACCAGATTCCCCAATGCCTTCAACAATGGAAGAACTTCTAATGTACTTGAAAAGTTCTTAAAAATTCAGAGAGATAATCAGAGATGAAAGTAGTCCATGTTGAACTCCATAGAAGTCAGACATCTGAGTTGAAATGCTTTGACATTTTATGTCATAAAATGCTTAATGATGATTTTTATTTATTTATTTATTTAATTAATTTAATTTATACCCCGCCCTTCTCCTTTGCAGGACTCAGGGCGGCTGAGTGTCATAAAATGTTTTATAAAATTTGCCAAATATCAATTCTACGAAAATCATGGGTGCTTACATTCTGTAAGTTAGCCCTTTTGAGGTTCCTTGTTTGAAAAGATTTTTGACCCATGATGCACTGCTTCACCCAGTTACAGATTCTGCCACAATCAAAACAAGCAAAACTTTTGATTTCAAATTTTAAAATTTAAAATAAGATAAACAACTTTATTCTCTTCAGTTAAAAAAAAATAGAATTGATGTTTGTTCCACATTTAAACATTAATGTTAACTGTATACCACAGTTTTGTGTGGTAACTATCATTGTAGCTGAAATGTAAAGCTTTTAATTGTACCTAAAAAAATGAAGTCAAAGGAAAATGGGAGATTTAGTAAATGTTCTCCTTCCCTGTTCTACCAATAGAAATGATGCATTGGATCAAAAGCTTTTCAGAAGAATGCCACCTGTTTACAGAAAGTCAATAAAACAACTGTGCACATAGCTGACCCAAAAATAAAAAATCTGGGGGAAAAAAAAGAGAATATTAAGCACTCTAAAGTCAAAAAACGTCCTCCCACAGCTGATGGCATATCTGCCCTCAAATATTGATAGATCTTGACAAGAAGTGCATGTGTTATGCCTGATAAACTATCACATTTATCTACTGAGGAATAGTGAGCAAACAGGAAGTGGGCAAACAACATGCTAGCATCTATTTGTGCTACTATGGGGAGAAACCAAATGTAAAGTAGCTGTCTGTTTTGAGATTTACTCTACACATTTATAAGTGCAGACTAGTTTGAAAATTCTGAAACAGGCACAAAAGCAGCTTGGTGTTGATTTACTGGGGACTGGTAAGATCTGGTTAATGGGTTATATATGGAACTATTCAAATTGACTTTACGTGTAGATCATGGATTAAGAAATGTTGGTTTTATATATATTTTATCTATTGCCAACATTATAGCATTCTAGTGAAAACATAATCTTGGAGCAAATCATTCTGTTCCCAAGTGGCTCATAGGCACCCAGATGGAAAAATGACAGAGACTTGAAGCTTCGTCTGGGTGAAAAGTGCAGGTGATCCCAACATGCTTAGCTCAGTTTCAAATTGTCCCATTTGGAAGCAGACGAAGTTTCCAGTCTCCGTCATTTCTCTGTGCGTCTGCCCTGGGAAGCCCTGTAAGCTGTTGCGGCCACGGGCAATCAGATGGTGGGAGGGAGCAGGCAGGTGACTGCAAAATAAGACAACCCCCCAAAATAAGACCTAACGGGTCTTTTGGTTCCCCCCTCCCCAAAAATAAGACCCGATCTTATTATCAGGGAAACACAGTATTATTATTTTTTTGTAAGATCAGTCTATTTTGTAAAAAAGAAGATATGAATACATGGGAAAAATAGTCTGTTATGTTTGGGGGGCAAATTATAATGGGAGACATGAAAAGAAATGAGATACCGTATTTTTCGGACTATAAGACATACCAGAGTATAAGATGCACCTTAGTTTTTGGGGAGGAAAATAAGAAAAATGCTGATTTGTGGGTGAATCACAATCAGCTGTTCCCAGAGGTGAAATTTAGCAACCAGGTTCATTGGTTGTGAGCTCTGCACCTTGCTTTTTTCAGCCTCTGAAACCTCCGTTTGAGAGGCTGCGCGGGGCTATATTCGGAGTATAAGACGCACCTAGATTTTCACCCTCTTTTTTGGGGGGAAAAAGGTGCGTCTTATACTCCAAAAAAGATGGTAACTTGTACAGTGCTACCTCTTGCCCTGTAGCACTGAGGCAGGTGGCTAGGGGAATCTGCTTCTTGTTCTCTTTCCCTTATAGAATCTTCCAGCCCATCTATATTAGAGTTAATGAAGGTTTTATATATCTCCAGGATGTTTTGCATGATGGGCTTAGAATTGATTACTTTGAACTTTAGCACATTCAGACATCTATGCAATATAAGCACTTAAACACTAATATAATTTCTAGAGAATTGGTGTATATGTCACTTCTAATGTATAGAATAGGCTTTAAATATGTGAGAAACATCTTAAATTGAAATGTAGCTGCACAATGTAAAACTCTATATTCCACTTTTCTCTCCAGCATTGGGAGGGTTTATAAATCAATAATTTATCAATTAAAAATGAAATTCCTTAGGAACTAAGGCAAGGCTTTTTCCAATCACTTTCTTTCTCTTCCTCCTCAAATTACCTTTCCCATGGATAGAATTATGCAAAATGTGAACAAATGAACGATTGTAAATTTTAGGGTACAGTGAAAAAAGACCCCAACCTATAGTTGAAGAGAACATTACAATCTCCATGTGGAAAAGAAATTAAGAAACAGTTTCCACTGCTGCGAACAGATTAATGTGCACACAAAAGATACCAAGAGAATTTGCCATCAAGTATGTTTATTTATGGATTCCTCTAAAAGGGGATAGAAGGACAACATATACAAATATGACACAATTATATTAGTGATTTGTTAACAAAAATCTTAAAGATAAATCTAAATCTGGATCAGTGCTACACAGCCAAGTGCCTAGGTTATGGTAATAGCTAGGACTGTACAAAACGTTCCCTAGTATAGGAAATAGCTGGAAAACAACACTGCAGCTGGAAACTGGCCATGCAGTGGAAGGAGAAAAATATAAGGCAGGAAGGCTTGCAAGTCAGAAGGGTGCAAATAATACAGAGCATTAGTTGACCACTCACTGTATATTTAATATTGAAGTGTGGGAGAGCAACTACACTGGACAGTTTTCAGTCTGAAACAGGTTCCATGCTGCCTGTCACAGCAGGTATTTGCAAGAAAAGTTGTTCAATTACGACAAAGAAACTGCCATAAGGGACACTCTCTTTTTAGACAGACATGGTATTAATATTGCACACTGCCATGGAAATAAAAGAAGTTATGTGGAAGTCGAAAGCTTTGCTTTTAGCCTTTCCATTCTGGTTGGAAGAAGATCAACCATTTCTTTACTCAGTTCTAGCTCGGTTTCAATAGCTTGGACTGCATCTGTGTGCTTCTCACAATAATCTACTAGAAATGAGTAATATTCCAAGGAGGTCTGCATATTCTCCAACTGCTTTTTGCTGTCTGCCGTAATAAGCTTGCCATAGAGGCGTGCAATATGAAATTTGGCCACCATTGCAGGGCGCAGCACATCTTCCTCGAGTATCTCTGGGAAGATCTTATCAGGGCTCCTCAGTGAATCTAAGAAGAGTTCATAGAATTTCATGGCCATCTGAGCAAGTGAATTTATTTTCTTTACTGTGTGGGAGTCAAGCTCTTCTAGTTTATTGCCAATGGCCACTTTTAAATCCATCATCTCATAATAGGTATCTGCCAACTCAAACTGAAGTTGCCTAGTGAGCAGCAGATAATACTGAGGATTTAAGCCCGAGTACAGTGGCTCCAGCATATCAATCCTACGCTTATGCATCTTGCAACGCCTCTCAAAATCATCTTCAAAGAAAGCCAGCACTTTAAATAAAGCACTGTGGTCTTGGATAATTTCAATGTGATCAGTGACATACCCATCTACCTGAAAGAACTCTTTTGCTTCATTGACATAGTTCTGACCTACTAAGAAGACCTCTCTGGCTTCTTTGAAGTCTAATGGAAACACACAACTCACTTTCTCTTCCATGGCCAAAATAGAATCACACAAATCACTAGTTCCAAAAAGAACAGCCTTCTTTCTTCCTTTTTCCTTCTCATCCTCTTCTTTTTCCTGCTGGGCTTTCAGTTCCACTTGCCTGTCTGGATCCAGCTCCCCAATGTTGTCCTAAAATCAGCAGAATTGATTTTTTAAATAATGGCTTGAATGTCACAGAACTGATGAATTAATTCCTTATGTAAGAACAGCACTAAGGTCTTAGTACAGTATGACAAAGACCATTCCAATTGTTTATAATTTCAATTAGACTACTTCCAACATTTTTTTCTTCTTCTCCTCACAGGTAGTTTCCTATCTTTGGCAATTTGAAAGAATCTACAGCTAAGCTTTGCAACAATTCTCTATGTATTACAAACCAGTTTCTCAGACTTCACTTGAATTACCATATATTACAACTAAAATAGATGAATTAAAACTAGAATTATATCTAAAGGAAAGTCTCATAAAGCAGTGCACTCTTGCAGTTTATGTGAATATTTATGAAATGCTGACCTATTCACATCTGCCAAGATATCTGGAAATACATTTTGGTAGCCTGACAAGTATCCATCCTGCCTGAAAAGAAATTAACAGACCACTATGAATTAGTCCTGCTTAATTGCCTGCTGATTTGGTTGTGCCCCGATTCCACCTGAAGCCACAATTTATTTATTGTGTTGTAGGTACTAGATATTCAAATATGATCTTTTTCCAATCTTTCAACAGAAATAATCCGAAACTCTTCTTTTCCCTGACTTGGGAAACAAATCACAGAGGGAGCAGTTGTTGGCTTTGCCTGCTATCAGGAGGTGCCAGGAAAACAATCCAAATAGTGTGAGTTAGTATGGTAATGGTTGCATTACCATTCTGTACAAACATAGCCAATCTTTTAATAAGAAAGCAGTACTTTTGCCAAAAATGATTTGATGCTTTAGATGCACATAGCACAGTTAAACAATCTTGCAGCCTTTTAGGTTCTGCATCTTCTTTTTCAATTTCTAGATGCATCTTTAGACACAGAAACAGCCAAGCATAATATTCAGTATAGCTAACAAGCCATTTGGAGAAGAATCTAGGAATTTGTAAACCTAAGCAAAAAAAACACTCAGTCTTTAGCTAGGACTGAGTCAAAAGCTGAGGACCATTGGTAAAGGAGGAGTGTCTTCACAGCTCTGACAGACTCAGTCCAATCGGCTAGTAGACAAGGTCTACCCATTCCTGGATGCTATCTCCACCACAATGGAGAATAGGCTTGGAACAAGTCCCTCAAGGAAACTCATAGGATTTCTTCCTCCACCCCACCCTTTTAAAAAAAACCCCTAACATTCACTTTTGCTCCACTGATATCTCATCCCACAGCAAACAGGTTATTTTGTAATATTGTCTGATGTTGTGTAAGGGTGGGAAAGGGTTTTGAATGAGATGTTTGTACTATGCTTAATGGCAGGTGTAAATTAATATGCATGTAAGATATGAGAATAGATTCATATATGAGAAAAACTGAATTCTACGTTCACATTTTTGCCCCTTTGTCCTAATTCACCCACTGGTAGAGAACTGCTACCGAAAATTAGCCTTAAAGTAATGTAGGGCTAGGATGAAATAAGCTCCCTTTCTTAAGGCTTCAATTTCAGTAGGAGATGTGTTATTATTTAGGGTTATAGTTACAACAGTAAACAGCAATCAATCAGAGCTATTTGCATATGTTTGCTTGCATACCTCAAGCAGCTTTCGGGCCTCCTGTAACAGGTTCAAACAGTATTTAATCCAACATCTCGCAATTTCAGCTTTTTTCTGTCGAAGATCTTGCTGGTCTTGTTCTGATTCGTCTGATTTTAAAAATATAGCATATGTTAAGCAAGCCCCCAGCTGGATCTGGAAGAGTTTTCTCAAGAAAAGAACAAGTTAACATTTCAAGATTCCCACTTTCATTCTTAATAGCTATACGATAGTTATAAAGAAAGGCTGATTATGTAGCCAAAATCTGATTCTGAAGCTTTTCCATATAATAATATTGATCGATTTCATGACACTTCCTTGGCTCTGCTAATTTCCATTTGGGAAAGGCAGGATATAAACACAATTTAGAAGTGAAACACAAGTTTTCCTAATAGGATTAAAATAATATAAATCAATTTCTATATCAAACCCTTCAAGTAAAATAAATAAATAAAAGGAGCAGAGTGTATTGCAAACATAAATTATACTAACCAAGGAACCTATCAAATGTTTTCTCCCTTCCTTCTGCTTAAAGGCAAAATAGCAAAGCCATTTCCCTCTTAGCATTAGCATAGCAGTACCTAAATCCATGCCAAAACCTTCCCAATAATATAAGCATAACGTTGAAAATAAAGTCTATTTGGAGTATTTATAACCAACCTTCTCAATGTACCTGAACATTTAAAATAATGTAAAAATTATTAGGGATAGCCAAAAGCATATACAGTGTAAGTTTCCCCTCACCTCAGACACTACCGTATTACTTAATCTCTGGGCCATGGAAGATTTCAGAGGAAATGGTTACAAGAGTAGGACTGGCTCATGGTGAAATTTCCTCTCAAGCTGCTACTCTTCCCTCTGACCGTTTTTACTCCTATTGGCTGATGCAAGAGAAACAGTAGGGGCACAAACATTTATAAGCTATCCATAGAAATTCTAGTTTGGTAAAAGGAAAGAGGTATTTTCACTTTTTTTTTCTGAGCTGAAGCCTCATTTTAATCTTACAAAAAACAACTGGATAGTGAAACTGATTGGATTACAGGCAAGGGATGAAGGGGAACAATGGCATAAGTCACGAAAAGAAAGGAAGGCATTTAGCATTGACACTAAGCCAAAATCAATATCACCCCAGTTGAAACTGGAATGAGATTACTTACTGTCTTCGGCAGATGGCATCTGTCCAGCTTGGCCAATGATGACACTGGCAGCTGCTAAACAATGCCTAGATTCCATGAAACATTGCTGTAGGGAAACAATATAACAGTGCTTGTTTCTGGATCATAATACGCTCCTAGATTTCATTTAATTGTAAAACACTTAAATGTTAGTGTTCTGAAATTAGATAACCTACTATGTGGCTTGACCTTATAGCACCGAGTGCTGAAAAATCTCACAGCAGATGAAATTTTGCCTGCATAAAAATTGCTCCAAAAGAGAATATCATTCAAAAATGAAACTTTTGCAACTTTGAGTATAACTTTCACTTATATAAAAGCCAGATTCTAAAAAGGCATAGCACTTTTGTCAAATATCTTTATTATGGTCTTTGATTAGTCTTTGACCAGCCTTTATAATAAAAAAATACAGTAAAGAATGGTTTGATATAACAATTAGTTCTTAAGAAAGGGAAAACATAACAGGAGAATAAAACAGCATGACTAATTAAAAAGTTTTGCACAGCTGTTTGACCTGGTAAAAAAACTGGCCACCTGATTTGTAAGTGTCCCTTAAAAACAATCTGCATGGCCCTCTTATTTGGAAATGATTGCTGCAATCAAAGCATGTCTTGGGGCATCCTACAAGGAGCACCATATGTAAACGTGGGCAATTTGCAGTCATTTTTGTCAAAGGAAGTGTATATAACAGTATACAGAATAAGAGAGTTGGAAAATACTATTATTTAATCTCCATCAGTAAGAATTAAATCCTCTAGTTCCCTTCTCTACCTTTTGGGAGATAAAACGTGCTTCCCAAATCCTAAAATTTAAGATAATTTCTGTAGCAATATTTTACTGATCTGTGTGTAAAGGGTATGTGGACATAAATATGTGCATCTATTTTATATCGTAGTCTTAAAATAAAACTCACTACACTGACATATCCTTTAATATTTATCAATTTAACAGTAAGCAGGTGTGTCCAAGGCTGAAGGAAACTCCCTTTTCAACAAATAAAAATGAATAAAAACAGTATCAAACTTATTTTGAGATTTCATAGCTACTCTGACTGAATATGTCTAATTATTATGCATTACTGACCCAGTTTTGATCAAATGTAGGAAAACAAGTTATGTAACTGAAAACCAATGTCAGATCTATTTGCTTGGCAAAATAATTTTAACAGTAACCCAGTTCAACCAGGTGAGTCCATACGGAATCTAATGCCTGCCAATAAGCATCATCCTTTTAATATTTTGATTTAACAAATGAGATACACAGAAGAAAACATTGAAATAATTACCTTGGTGAGATAATATTGAGACAGAATGGCTGCATTGAGAGCCCATTCTATTGGGTAGTAACCACTATACTCAAGCTGCCGTTTGAGAGTGGTGTGGCAATATTGTGCCGCTTTCTCAGTCATTTCCAGGTGTTGGTAGACTTGGGCCAGATAATACAGTGTATGAGTATAGACCTTCTCAAACCTGGAGAAGCAATGTCTTAGTTTTAATGATACGAAATAAACTCTTTCACCAATTTCCATTTTATGCTTTAGTTCACCCACCTTTTTGATCGCTCTTGGTCTGAGAGTTTCTCTTCTGCCATGAAGTGCTCGCTGGAATCAAGTGGAGGATTCCCATTCTGCAAAACACAGCATGTGTTGAAGGTAACACATATAGCAAACTTGTGCTCACTCTGCTGGCTGCATTTGGGTACTACGGCAAAACTGTTTAGAACTAGGAAACACTCTAAGGCAGGGATGTCAAACTCAAGGCCTGGGGGGCCGGATCCAGGGTGCTTAGATCTGGCCGGCGGAGCCACCCTGGAAACAGCGAAGGACCAGCCCATAGTGCCTCTGCCAGGGAAAACGGAGCTAGGGAGGGCTGCCCGTGGTCCTCCCAAACTCAGTTTTCGCTGGCAGAGGGTTGCAGGAGACCGTCCCAGCTGAAAACGGAGTTTGGGAGCCCGTTTTCACTGGCAGAGCTCTTGGGCCACCACAGGTGCCCCTGACACGAGTGACATCAAGCTGGCCACGCCCACCCTGGTCCCCGAGGTCAAACATAACCCTGATGCGGTCCTCAATGAAATCGAGTTAGACACCCCTGCTCTAAGGAATCACTCCAAATGTATACACAAAACAAAATAGCAGAAATTAAAGGCAATTCACTCGTTTCTCTTCAGGAGAAAAAAATAATTTCAATTTATATGACCACCCATCTCAAATTCAAGACCCTGGGCAGCCAACAATAGTTAAGGGCACTAACCAAAACACAAAGCAATTAAAAAAAACAAGAAACATAAAAACAACATTGGCTCTGCTACACATCCAGATCACTGAGCTTTATTGCATAGCATATGCTGCTAGTCACATAGGTTTAACATATATTCCATCTTCCTTATTCCATCAAAAGAGAACTGATAGAAAGATAACATTTTAAAACCAAGGACAGATAATCTAGCACCCAGAGATATCAATATGCACATGACTTTTTCTGCTCTTATGTAAATAAAAATAAATAACTTAAAATTGTTGTATTCAAGCATAATCTTGTTTACAATAATTCCTTCTTGATCGCATATAATCTACAGTCTTTAAAAAAAAAATTGGGTTGCTGTATTCCAATACTTTACAGGTAGTCCTCGACTTACAACCACAATTGAACCCAACATTTCCATTGTTAAGCAAAACAGTTTTAAGTGAGTTTTGCCCCATTTATGACCTTTCTTGAAACAGTTGTTAAGTGAACCACTGCAGTTAAGTTAGTAACAAGGTTGTAAAATGAATCTGGCTTCCTCACTGACTTTGTTTGTCAGGTCGCAAAAGATGATCACATGATGCCAGGACACTGCAAAGTCATAAATATGAGTCAGTTGTCAAACGTCTGAATTGTGATCACATACTATGGGGATGCTGCACAGGTCATAAGTGTGAAAGACAATCGTAAGTCACTTCTTTAAATGCCATTGTAACTTTGAACAGCCACTAAATGAACTGTTGTTAAGTCGAGGACCACCTGTACTAATGAGTTGAATAATGTAATTTGTATTAAAGTACATGGCTTGGTAATCCACCAGAATGAAAGGCAGGCCAAACACTTGTAAATCGAAAGAAAAACAGAAAAGACCAAATGGAATGTTTTTTTAACTTCTACTAGGGAGCATCCAATCAGATATGATCTTGGATACACTTCTATGCAGTGGAATGACATAAAGATAACAGATTTGGTATGGAAAAGACCACTAATCAGTAAACTCAAGTAAAAGATGAAGTCTGGTAGAGAACCCATTAAAACTGTAGTCGAAGAATTGGTGTGTCTTCTAGTTGAAAGAAAATTCAGTTACATAAGACCTGAACAATAACACAAACCAAGTGAAATATTTTCTACATTCATATGCATTCATTCACCAATTTTCTGCTATAATTCATTAAAATATGTCTGAAAATGTATCCTGGGGTAGCTCCATATATAAATAGAGCCAAAGATGGCTACAACAATAGGTCCATTGTGCTAATGTAACAATATAACAAAATCAACTGATTGTAATGCATGGAGAGCATGCAAAGAGCTTTACAAAAAAACAATGAAATTTGATTGTTCTTTGTAGCATTATAGCCACACAACAATACCCTTATTAGAATATTTCAATACAATTAGTAAAACTAACAGAAGTAATGGTAAGGTTGTTTTGGAAATGCTTTAATAGCTAAAATATTTTAAATGCTAATACAATTTAATGTTGCACTGACGCTAATATTCTAAGCATTTTTGCACTGATGCTTAAATGCCAATAATTTTTGCAACTGCAACATTTGATACCTCAGCTAGATTTAGCTATCGATTTTCAAAAGAATGACATGTTTAAAAAACATTTAAAAATCTTTGTGCGCATTTTCTCAGAAAACACAATCATCCACAAGGAATACCACAAAATTATGAAGTACACTGATTCACATATTACCTCTTTCATGTACTGATTATATAAAGCTTCTGCAGATTCCAGATAAGTCTGTGCTGTTTTAATGTCATTTCTTTCTGACCAGAGGATACCCAGATTATTCTACAAAACACGAGGAACAAATGGGTTATTTTTTAAATGACAAGTGGCAGATAATCTAAAACTGAAATTACATAGAGGTGATATGGGGTCACTTCAGAACTAAATACTATATGAACTGCACTAAACAGAAATACTAGAATCATCTCAAGTACTGGAAACATTTCATGATTTATTCAGGGGCAACTCCTAGGAAACAAGCTGTATTTAATGTCAATGTTATCTTCTAGGAGCAGTAAAAATAATCTAAAATATTGCATCAGATATTCTTTTTCAATTCTATAATTTTAAGGAAAATATTGGATAGCTGAAGGCATAATTTAAACAGGATATTACTAACGATGGTTCTTATCGCTTAATGTTATTTGGGCAGGAAATACCAAAATAAAGGAATTTTTAATAATGTAATGCAAAGAATTCCTGACTTCCCAGAGTGATACAGTGAATAACAGACATTCAACTCTGCCTTCAACAGCACAGGATATTCTCTAAGCAGCTAATGGAAATGATGCTCGCTTCCAGCAGAGCAGTATGTACTAGTTCCCTTACTGCCAATCTACTGCAGGAATGCTAGGTAGAGCAGCTGAACCTCCTTGATGACTAACACAAACACAGAATTGATGACAGTAAAGAGACACAGCATGCTAGACTGTTACCCTCCCTCCCTCCCAACCCTTATATTGCCTAGAATAGGTA
>JANHFK010003423.1:343563-355565 GCA_036250565.1 Sibynophis collaris | reverse complement strand
GATAGATAGATAGATAGATAGATAGATAGATAGATAGATAGATAGATAGATAGATAGATAGATAGATAGATAAATAATTAACAAAAGCTAAAATAAACATTCCTCATAATATTTTTGAAGACACGTGGTGGAAAAGCAAAGCTGTTACATGTCCTTTGATGCCATTTAGAATTATGTAAATACAAAATTACACACACACAAAATCCTGTTTTCCTGAATAAAAAATTTAGTGTTTTTTTTCTTTCTTGTAATATACTAAAAGTCTGGAGTTGAATTTAAAAAAAAGTGATGAAAGGAACAACATTATTTAAAAAGGCAAGAGTGTAACAGAGATAAAAATGGCTGTAATGCAGAGTGGCTAATTGCTAATTGGATGAAGGAATGGCTACACGACCCAAAATGTCCATTCTGGTCATCAGCGCAACATTTTATTTATTTGTTTACTTGTTTGTTCATCAAATTTAGAGACTGCACATCTTACTCACAGATGGTCTCTGGGTGGTGTACAATTAAAAATATAAAAAGCATTATTTATTTAATTAACTAATTGATTATATTTATATGCTGCCCATCTCGCAGTTTGAGTGACTCTGAGCAACTTAAATAATTATAAATGGAAAACATATAAATATAAAAAATTAAAATTACATAACATTAAAACAAGCTAAAAACCACAGCATGTGGCGCTGCCTTCTCTGTTACTGTTCCAGCCACTTCAAATCCACAGATTTTCCTTCAGGGCCCCATGCTGATCAGCATAGCCAAGTTTTAAGACTTTTCCTGAAGACTAAAAGAGAGGTGGATCCTGCAGCAAGTTCTTTCAAAGGGAGGGAACCATGGCAGAAAATTATCTTCCCCTGGACCCCATCAGTTACAGTTCCTTGGCTGATGGGGCCCATAGCAGGCCCTTTTGGTCAACAAGAGTGAGAAAGAATAATCCCGTTGGGGATAAGAAGGCTCCTTGGACCTTTGCCATAGAAGGCTTTAAATATAATGACTAACATCTTGATTGGGTGACTGGGATAGGTGCATACCTGCCATGGTGGCCATGAACTTCCAGGCTCCTTCTGAGGTCCAACCCAGAAGATTGAAATCTCCCAAGACCTTAAGCTTGCAGAACTCCACTGGCAAACTTGAGATGCCTCCAGAAGGTAGGCAGGAAGGTTACTAGACAACAAGGAGCCTGGTACAGCAACAAAAATCCCAACTGATCCTGACAATCTAAACCCAATTTGTTAAATTTACTTTAATAGGAGGCAATTAAAACAAGAATAGAGTCATTAAAGTTTTTTTAAAAAGCAAGCAGATGGCTTTTAAGGCACTAGCCAGACCCAAGATTGCATATCTTTCTGTGAACCCCAAGGAGTCAGCAGAGCCAAGTCTTCAAACTCTTACAAAAGGCCAAGAGATAAAATATTCCAGAAGACAATTTGATGGCAGAGACAGTCTTCTTCCTGGATCCCACCTATCAAAATTATTTAACTGATGGGGTCCTAATATGCTTTCCCTATCTGACTAGATGGGATGGACTGATATAATGGGAAGAAGACAGTTCTGCAAGTAACCTGGTCCCATGCCATGTAGGATTTTAAAGGTCATCAAAAACCGTTTGGATTGCGCCTGGAAGCAAACAAGCACCAAGTGCATGCGGAGGTGTTACATGTATCTTTTTTGGGGTCCCATGTGATGGATTCTGTACAACTGAAGCTTCCCAATTCTTTTCAAGGGTAGCCCCATGTAAAATGTATTGCAATTGCCCAGGTGGGAAATGATAAGGGTGAAAGCCATTTTATCCTAACAGGATTCAACTGAAGGCCCTGAGAAATAATATCCAAAATATCAATTAATTCACCTGTATGAGAGATGTTCACCCCATGGTGATAGATGATATCACCCAGAGGTTTCAAGTAGATGTTAAAAAGTTGTAGAAAGAGCATGGAACCATGAGGCACCTTACAGAGGAGGTGTTCTTGCTCCTTATCAACACTTTATGACCTACTTTCATGATAGTAGGTGACAAAACATTATAGATTGTACACACTCTGAAGCTGTGATAAGATAGACAGATATAAAACAATTTTTTTATTCTGTTAACATGAAGTGATGATATAAGGTCACTTAAATTATTGTTATCAGAATGAAGTGAAGCCAATAAATATTGTGTGATTGAGTGAGATTATGTTGTCTGCATTATGTTTTGTACATGAGTGCAATATTGATACAAAAGGGGCAGGACCTTGACTTCACTGACATGATTGCCATCTGGCCTATTTTGACACCTTCCTTTCTTTCTGCACTGTGTGAAAAAAATACAACATAATATGGAAAAAGAAAGAAGAAATATTATCTTACAATAATTACTTATTTATACTTTAAAGTTCCATTTTTGCTTCAGAAGCAAAACTATTCTGGAATTTAGACATTTTCTTGCCTTTTTTATTGGCTAAAATGTTTTTGTTGTACTTTAGAATCCTGAAATTCCTCATTTTGAGAACATTTATTTATTTTTATTTATTGATCATTCTGATACCCTTATTTTCCTAGCTCAGTATAATTCTACTGTGTTATACATATAGAATTTTATTTTTTGTAGTATAGAAAATGTTTCGCAATCCTTTAATTAATATGATAGGTCGGCTCAAAAGAACATAAGATAGCAATAGCACTTAGACTTATATACCGCTTCATTTATTTATTTACTTATTTATCACATTTTGAAATCATCTATCTCTCTTTCTTATTTGTGATTTTTATTTGTGATGTACAAACATTTGTGTTCCACAATTCTTGAGGTGCTTGCAGGCAAGAAAGAATGCCACACTTATCCACCATTGTTTCCCTTGAAGCCATGCTGTTTCAAGCCAGAGCTAATATGTGTTCAAGACAAATAGCTCTTGACAAATTCTCCACAAATTTATCCCATATCCAAAATGCATCCAAACACCATGTCTTTTCGTAATGAATTCTTTAGGATGTATATGTGCTGTGAAAATGTGCTTTATTTTGCCTGCTTTAGCTGCCTATGATTACAACTTGATATATCTCCCAGGCAAGCAAATCTCGCATGCCGATGCCCTCTTGCCCCAAACTATCCTTGAACCAACACCAGCACCCATAGAAATGTACACCAAAGTTCCACTGATCCCTGATGTACCGCCACACATTCCTGAAGCATCCGAGCCACCTCTGGACGTACCTAGAGGGAACGGCCTTCTCCAAGAATTGTCGTTGCCAGCCGACAGTCTCAAGAAGTCACCTGGAGTTCTGCAGGACGAATCATTACCTTCCCAGCCGGCAGCTACCCCAGAATTGCGGAAATCACAGAGACTGCACAAGTGCCCGTCCTATTTGAAGGACTACGCATGCACTATCCAGGAGGGGAGGGGTGTTGTGTCCCTGATGCTGCCATGGCAATGGAGATGATGACCCTCTATTGGCCAAGATGCAAGCTCCTTTTGGGCGGGGAATTGCTGTTATTTCTTTTTTTTATTATTAGTTTTTACAAATTTTATACAAGGAAATAGGGTAATGGATAGTACAAATTCTTTCTTCAACAGCCCTGCCAAATTGGAGGGTAAAATTTCCATTTAAAAAGGATAAATTCATCATAATATTTTTTCAAGATTTTGTATAAATTTCTCTTCACTTATATAAAGTACAATAAAAAACAATAATACACATTTTAAACATATCTGCAGATTCAACGATATACTTATAGCTTTCAACTATATATATAATTTATAGCTTTAAATTCTTTTTAAATTCTAACCTCAGTTTCTGTTAGTTAACCATTGGTAACATATATCCCATGTTAAAAAGTATTGTTTCTTCCTTTTCTTTTATCTTAAGTGTCAGTCTACCCATTTCAGCACATTCTATTTTTTTTATTACACTTTCATAAGTAAATGTCTACATTTAGAGACAATTGGGACTGGCTACTTGGTTATTAAGTGAAGCAGTCACTAAGTGAAACTATAATTGCACTTATGAACTTACTTCAGCTTTCCTTTGCTTTACAGACCTGTAAAGGTCATATATGCAAGTATTGGTCACAAAGTTACATTTTCATCATTGTCATAATCAAGCAGTCCCTAAAACAAGGACTATCTATTAAACATCATAAGAAGATGGCTCTATCTCGATATCTCAATATTAATGCACTATATTTGAAATCAGAGAATGAAATATGCAGCCTGATTCTATGCTTTTTATTCAAACTCCCAGTCTATAAAATCATGTTTTTATAATCTCAAAAATACTTAATATTCAAATAGAAATGCACATAAAGATTACACTAATGAGTCATCAGGATTACGTGTTTGCCCTGACCCAGCTGTAAAATGTCTGATCTTCCTTCTTTATAGTATTGACATTCTAAATAAAATATATTTAGTACAGAGAATAAATAATCTTACCGGATCTTGATCACTTTCACATTCTGTATGTGAATCTTCGCAAGAATTATTCTCCTTTTTTGAGTGCTTTACCCCATTACTCATGTGAGATATTGAAATGCATTCTGAAATTGCATCTTCCTTTTTTTCAGCCATTTCTTTCTTTTTTTTTATTTTCTTTGCTTTTGGTGGCTCCAACTCCAACTCCAGTAATTCAGTCTCGGCTAATTTATGCTTTTTCAGTTTCTTTTCTGCTTTATCTTTTTTATTCTTCTGTATAAAAGCAAACATATTAAAGACAAACATTCAAATTATTAGTCATACTTTCTTCAAACTCCCACAAATAATTTTCCTAATATTTATTACAATGTTAGGAATATAATTTTATACAGAAGAAACTAAGAACAGAAGAAATCGTTGCCAGAGACATGTTGCTACATTATTGGGGTAGACAGGATGCATAAAATGGAAAATGCGTTTTGTTTTGGATCTGAGACAAACACACTGCCAATTGAATTACACACTAGCAAAACTCAAAGATGGTGGTTCTGGGTTTGGGCTGAGACAAAACCTATAAGGATCTTAGGGCATGAGCAAGGCATACCTTGCACACCTCACCCTCTTCCTTCTTATGGCCTGTGTTCTAACTTTCCCAGGTCCTCCCTTCCTTTTATGCTCTTCAGTTCCTTCCTTTTATTACTCCTCATGCAGCAAACCTGAATCCAAGCATGGCATTATTCTAACTGACCCAGGCAATCTACAACTCTTGTCCTGATCTTCCCAGGACCACCCTTTCCTTTACCACTCAACCACCAAGGCTGAATTCAAGCATACAATACACAACTCACTCTCCTTCTCCCCACCCCATCCCCAATTTTCTTTTCCCTCATCTCTGCTGCCCCAATAGCCACTGCCCTGGTCTCCCAAATCCTACCCTGACACACATCTGCTTGGGACACAGGTGCCTTGAATTCATACCTAGACCAAATCCATTTGTATCTGCTCTATGTCCATATTATCCAGAATTGCTGGCTATGTGTATTGAATGTCCCAAAGGTGCTTTTTCCTGGAGGCAACTGGACTATCTTGGTTTTTCTTTGAAGACCTTTCGCTTCTCATTCAAGAAGCTTCTTCAGCTCTGACAGGATAGTGGGGAATGATTTATATTCCTTGCATACAGCTGGTCATTTGCATCCTTTTAGGGAAGAGTCATTGAAGTAGTTGGAGATTTATCTGTGTCCTAGGGTCACCCTATAATGCCAATGGTTCCTGTAGTCTGCAATTTTTCTGGAAAGCCATTCACACTCCCACACCATCCATCCCATATTGCATCGCTAAAAGTCTGTAGATATTCTCAGTCATCCAGGTCATGGTGGTCCCAAAGGTGCTTTTTCAAACGGCAACTGGACTTTTTTTTTTCTTGAAGATGTTTCGCTTCTTATCCAAGAAGCTTCTTTAGTTGAAGAACTGAAGAAGGTTCTCGGATGATGAAGGGAAACGTCTTCAAGGAAAAAATAAGTCCAGTTGCCTTTTGAAAAAGCACCTTTGGGAATCACCTTTAATTTAAAATTAATTTTCTCCCAGGCCATCTCGCTTTTGTATCCCCTCTGCAATACTTCCTGGGCAATAATCCTCTCCCAGCCTTACAGCCCTGCTGTGCCTTACGCTGATATATTTTCTCCCTTCCTTTTCTTTTCCAAACCCTTGTTGGAAAATGAAGCCTTCGCTTAAAGGCAATTAGGACAGGAAGGCATGGCTCTATTTTTTATCTCTATGATTTCGACGGAGTCCGCCCTTTCTTTGACGTCACTTCCGTAGCGCCAGAAATATCTTGAATCGCTGCAGTGGTTCCAGTCTATGCATAAAGAGATGAGCGTTGCGGTACCAACCTTCCGCTGTATGGGACCTTTCTCCCGGCTTGGGGAGGGGGAGAGCTCCGTCGCCGGAGAAGCGCCCTCTTTGCTGCGGCAAAGCAGGGTCCGAGGTCGCGAAGAAGGAATCTGCGCCGGTCTCCTCGCTTTTTTTTTTTGACGCCAAGAGCGCTTCTAATTCAGTATTTTTCAATCTTGGCAACTTTTAAGATTTATGGACTTCCAACTCTTAGAATTCGCCCAAAATATTCTGAGAGTTGAAGTCCAGATTTCTAAAACATACCGAGTTTGAAAAAACAACACTGGAGTAAAGAGACAGTTGTCGGTCACCAACAAAAATGAGCCGCATTTCATGGTGCAATGCATTTCAAATAGAATAAAATGACATTCAGGTTGGACTAGGGGTCGTGTTATGAAAACGAAGGGGTGCAAAAAAATAAATAAAAAATCGGAGAAAACATTCTTAAGCTTTTGTTTGTTCCTTTATATTTTGCAGTGATAAAGATAGTCAATAAATGACAACCTTTGCCTGGGCTTTTAATAACGGGGTTACTACACGTTGGAAAGGAAGGCTGAGGTTAAAGATGCCCTTTTCTGTGATGTGGTTTCTGTAAAAAAAAAAAAAAAGTCAATTGGCAATGAATCCTGATTTTTTGAAGCAGTAGAGTATTACTTCCCTTGCGTCTTCCTTCATATTATAAGGACTCAATGCTTTATCATAATTTATCTTAAAACAAGATTGTAATCTGCATTTGTTTCATCTTCCTACCTAGATTTTTTTTATTCCCCTTATACATAATTCTGATTCACCTTTCAAGTGTATCCCAGCAGTCATTTTTTGCTGAATTTGTTATCAGCATGTGATAAATTGCATCCATTTGTTATGGTTGCTATTTATATAATGACCTTGTTATTTCGAATAATATGCAACCTAAGCATTTGTGTAGGGGTTTTTTAATGGAAAATTTTCTAAGGTGCTAAATTGAAGGCTGTACTCCATATTTTATTTTTTGATTACTATACACATTGTTCTTTTTATTTAATACTATATTTATATAATCTTCGAATTGTTACATCACACCAGATCTTGAAGATGTATAATATCAATACACTGTATAAAGATATTCTCTCTTTTTCTATCAAATATATTCTATATATTGAAACATCAGCAGGCATTTTTTCTTCTGCCTTCTTTCTTTTAGAGGCAGTTGTTCAAAATATCCCTAACTATTTCTTGCTCTTTTTATAGATAAAGCTTTCTTTTCTGAAAAAAACAAAATCAGTATTCCCAGTAAAATGTGAAGATGACACCCTAATTAATTGTCTCTGTACTAGGTTTCTGTATGCTTGGCAAAATTTGCAGGTTTCTGAGCCAGGTTTATCAGGATGATAGTACTTTGTTGCTTAGTGGCACAATGTCACTTGAAGGGATTCTCTTAATAATGTAGATTTTTTTTCTTATTAAATATTACAATATTTCTGACTGATGTATTTCTGAAAATTGAATGATAGCAAGCTTCCTACAAACCAATGTATTCATAGATGTATAAAAGAAACATCAAAGAAATAGGTCCAGGGTGACTTTCAGGTTGACTTTTTGATGATTTGGACAAGACTACATAGGAAGTCTTGGCTCTTCAGGACTCAGGAAGAAGGGCCAGGCCAGCAAACCTTGTCACCAGCAGGAGAAAAAGACAGTGAAGGTTTGCTGAGGGAATGAGGGAAAGCCGAGACAGTGGAATGCAGGATAGCCAAAAGGGCAAAGATGGGGGAGGGGAGGAAACAGGGAGATGGAGAGAACTGAAACATCCTTGCAATCCTAAATGTGGGTGGGCTGCCAAACACTTGAATTTTGATCAAGTGATCATGATACGTTGCAACGGCCAAAACTTTGGGGACCAGGCAAAATTATCATTCAGTGCCACCATAACTTTAAACAATCACTTAACAGTGGTAATTAAGTAAGAACTATCTGTAGACCTCTTCAGTTTTCTATTAGCATTCCAGAATGGTTTATCTTGAACATGAAAAAAAATCAAGGTTCTTGTAGAATAAGTCCACTATATCCTGGGAACTTCCTTCTGAATGCACCACTTCAAAGTGGATAGTATATCTATCTGAAGAGTAAAGATCACAATTATGTCAGACTATTTATGAGTCAGTGTTATGTATTTTCTTTGTGAATCACCTCTTGCATATCAATTTTTTATTTTTCCATGTTAAGCTGACAGTTTCTAGATGCCTTTTAGGGCCCATTAAAATATGTGCATGTGTGAGAGACAGTTTGAGGAGACAAAAAAATATTACTAATTTTTATATTTTTGATCTGCCCAATAAAAACGTGCCTTTTCTATTATAGTAAAAAAGAAATTCCTGTTCATTATATTTGAAGTATGCTGTATGTAAAATATCAACATCATCACATAGTTACTTAAAACACAAAGCATATATGTTCTTTGAATTGAAAATAACATAATTTCTTTCCAACATGAGTAGTAGTTTGCATTTGTCAATGAAAATCAAACAAACAAACATTACAAGGCAAAATCCTGAAAGCAACGTATTTTTGAGTGGCCACTAAAGAAAAGCTGAGCAGCTCAAGTGCAATTCCATCACTTCATAGTGAAAAGATCTGATTAGCCATTTTGTTTTTTTACCTTTTCACTTAATTTTTATTTTTATGGTTTTTAAAATTATTTTTAAGGGATTATTCAAGACAGTAAATACATGTCATTGATTTGATGTGGAACTATTGATGAATCATCATTGAACACAGTTTCAAGAAAGTTGTGAATCTACTCAGTTGCCTGCTAGTTTTGTTTGGCTTTAATAATAATAATAACAAATTTATTTTATATACCGCCCTATCTCCCTGTTGGGACTCACAGCCAGAGAAAAAACATGAAAGACAACAGATAAATACATAAATACAAACAGCTCACATAACATGGTAAAACCTTATTAAAAACATTATAATAATTGGCCCTTAAAAAAACCCGTAGGGATCTAAAAACGAAACCCCACACCCACAACTAAAATCCCCTAGTTAAAACTCACGACAGGCCAGACAGACTGAAAAAATGGGTTTTTAGGGTTCGGCGAAAGAGGCGCAGGTCTGAGATAGTTCTTATCTCCGGGGGAAGTTGAATTTTATCTGTTGAGAAACACTATTTTTCTAGCACCTTTTCCTCAGAAAATGTCATATTTTTACTCATAGTACCAATATTCACAGTCTTTACTAGAAAAAGTATGTGAAGTCGCAAAATATTCAGTTCTCTAAAGGGAGTAATTTGAATTTGATGGTCCAGTTAGTGCAAATTCAGTGAGATGTGAGTTTGAATGGCCCTTCCCTTTTAAGAAACATAAATTAGTTTCCACTCTTGGAATCTTGTTTTTCATGAGCAGGCTTGTAGAACTAAATTAGGCCCCAATCCAAAAAGATATATGTAGGACTCAGAAAAAAAAAGATAATTAAAGATCATGAGTCTAGAAAGAGCTATAAACCCACTGATAAAAGCTTTGGCCTCCATCAGTCCATAGATAGATATATAGATTTAAAGGGAGACAGTATACATGTTCCCCTTCCTTAGAGTGGTTAAAAGACAAATGGTATTTCAGTAGTGGCTTGCTCTTATGACAGTAGCATAAATATTGCAACTCATGTTTTGTGTAATGAAAAGACGTACCTCTGCCTCAGAGTTATGAGAATATTTTTGAAGATTTTGAAGCTACATAATTTATTAGAAGCAGTCAATAGTGCTTATGAAAGAGGTGCCTTAAACATCAGGTATTCAGTTGCAACTGAATATAGTTGTTTTGAAAATATGTGCATGTTATATATCAATTATTAATAGTTTGGGACAGCACAGTTATAAACATATTTGTATACCCACCCATCTCACATAGTGACTGTGCTATTTCAGTAGCAATATGAAGATTTTTAAAGCATTCCTCCTATTTATAAAGATCAACAGCAAGCTGTTTGAATGAAGGAATGAATCGTGCCATATCCTCAAACCAAGCATGAAAAAGAAATTAGCAAGCCAATCAGATCTGTCCTTCTCAATTTTTGTATGGAGCACAGCTGGGAGCGAGTTGGGCAATCATTTTCCAGCTATTGTATAGGTGTTCAATTTGATTCATTCAGTATGTATGGACACTGTTGTATGAACTGAATGTTTTTTAGTACCACAATATAGATAAGAATGTGTTTCTTTTTAAATCCTTTGAAAAAAGGATAGTAATTCAAATACACCATATTTCAAAATGTTTCACAGAAATCCTGATATCCACCAAATTTACAAGAAGGGCGAAACATGTTCACAAGAATTGCAACTACAGTTAAGCAAGCCAAGAGAGTAATAAAGAAAAGGTTGCCAGATAAGTCTTTATCTCATAAAACAGATTCAGTACTCATTGAATATAATAAACTGTGGTGGTATAATTTTACTTGATGCAGCCCTTCAACTTTTAGAGTTAAAAATGGAGGATTAAAATACTCTTCTAAAATGGCCAAAATGTAATAAGGCTTACCTACGCTTCCAGAGTCTGTGACAAAAATGTGTTCCATCTTTGGTCCCATTTTTGGAACAAGTTGTCTACCATACATAACTCTCCAA
Organism: Sibynophis collaris; assembly: GCA_036250565.1. Classification (NCBI taxonomy): domain Eukaryota; kingdom Metazoa; phylum Chordata; class Lepidosauria; order Squamata; family Sibynophiidae; genus Sibynophis; species Sibynophis collaris. The sequence goes on along the minus strand of JANHFK010003423.1, from coordinate 344,681 downwards.
TTGCCAGTTATTTGCCAGAAGAAAAGGAAAAGCAATGGATCTTTTCATATTTTTGGCAGAGACGGGGGATTTGCTGGAGATGGCCATTAGTATTGGGAGACCATGCCAGGGAATTGAGTGACCATCTGGCTGCTGAGAATGACAATTTTTAAAACTTACAATGGCAGTTGGTATTCTATCACCAGGTGATGCCCTTGCTTAAGACAGCAATTAAGATGAACTGTCATCTGACAAAGCTGCCTGGAGTTGGGCTATGACAGAATGGCCATCAATCAGCTCACTATCAGAATTGGAATGACTGACATTGTCAGGTAGGAAGATCTTGACAGTAAGAGATTTAAATGGAGAACAGGAAGGTGCAGAAAGATGGGGAAATGAAGCATAAGAAGCAACTTGGGGCCCTGGATGATTCCAAAATTCAAGAAATTTGTCAAGGAGTTGATCTTCCATTGGGAGAGATAAAATTGGATTAGCTTACACAGTGAGGGAGACAAATGAGACCATCAAGTTATCTTAGCAGATCCTTGAAGGTTGGAAGAGTGGAAGGCAAAGAAGAAACGGGACAGCTGGGATAGAAGGACTGGCAGGGCATTTTGCAGTCTATTCAAACCCTTTTATAGGCTTTTTTCTGGAATTGATAATGTTTGGAACATGCATGAAACAACAAGAAGTTTCTGAAGGCCAAATTTTTATCAAATTACGAAAAACTGCATGTTACCTGTTTGTGCTTAAACATGGATTTATGATAGAGTTTTTAATAATTTCCATATGGAGGAAGCCAAAAATGTTATATGAAAAAAATGGGTGGTACTTCTTGCAACGTATTTTTAGAGAATTGCAAGTTATCCTCTATGCACTACAATCCAACATAGATCTAATTTTAATTCTTGGCAAATGCTCAAAACCAGGAATCTTATGTACAGCCATGCCATCTATAGGAATTATTTTAGACAGAAAATAGAGACTGATCAGTTATTTAGACACATATAATCAAGAATTAATGTATGTTTTATACACACATATAATGAAACAGAATGATTGCATCAAGTTTATATATATATTATATATTCTGAAATCACATGTTAATCTCTGAATATCTGCCACCAAAAAAGTCTAAC
>JANHFK010003423.1:277431-302452 GCA_036250565.1 Sibynophis collaris | reverse complement strand
AAACCAGGGATGAAGCTGGTTTATTATGGATACACTAACATACCTAGTTTGTGGCTTGTAATTTGCTGCAGATGCTAACAGCAGGATCCAGCAATAGCTAACATAGCCATAGCACTTGGACCAGGGGTGTCAAACTCACGGCCCGGGGACCCGCGAGGTACTTAGATCTGGCCCACAAGCCTGCCCTGGAAACAGCAAAGAACCAGCCTGCAGTGCTTCTGGCAGTGAAAATGGGCTCCTGAGCTCCGTTTTCAGCTGCCAAGGCCTCCTGCAACCTGCAAACAAGCTCCGTTTTCACTGGCAGAGGGGCCGTGGCAACCTGTTTTCAGGAGCCTGTTTTCGCTAGCAGAGCGCATGGACCACCATAGGCACCTCCTACAGAAGTGACGTTGAGATGGCCACACCCACCCTGGCCACTACCCCCGAAGGTCAAACATAACCCTAATGCCCTCAATGAAATCGAGTTTGACACCCCTGATTTAGACTTTTATACTGCTTCATAGTGCTTTATAGCCCCCTCTAAGAGGTTTACAGAGTCAGCATACTGCCCCCAACAATCTGGGTCCTCATATGGGGATTGTTTGGAATTTTGCACATCACCCGCTAGTGTTACATTGAAAAATGCATATGAAGGCAATCAATTTGTTTTTCCTTTCTAGTGCAGGGACTTTGCTAACAAATGACCTGGGAACTTTAGAATAAACTTCTGATCATCTTCCCAGCCAGGTGGCAGTAGTGAACTTTGTCTGTTCAAGCTACTGATGACAAACAAACTGTAGGTGATCATGTCTGGCCCATCTATGTTCCTGAGCAGCACATGAACACATACTGTACCCCATCATATTAACCAAAAGTCCCAAGTCATGCTTCAGGGAATACCTTTCTGTTGTGGCTGCTGTAATAATGGCTGGGGTTGGGCCTGAAGCAAAGGTGTTATAGAAGCGGCTGATATTTGTGCCTGCAAGAGAGGCTGGGGCTGCGCCTGGACACTGAACGTAGGCTGCTGTGCGATGGGCTGGAGCCCTGGTGGAGGAGTCTTGAGTAAAGGCTGGGTCTGAGTTTGGTTCTAGTAAGGGGGAAAAAAAGAACGTCATATGGCAGCTCAGCTTCACCTCAGAGCTGCCAATAACAGTAGATGGGAAAGTTGGTTTTGTCAAATGGGCGGCTGTGTGAATTTGGAAAAAAAAATGAATGAATGAGCAAGAGCTTAGGATACCTGGTTTGGTAGTGTTTGAATTCGTTGTGCGTTCCATTTGAAAGGCATATTAGGATTATACGTGGCTTCTACCAAAACGCGGTCTCCGACTTGAGGAGTCTTCCCTTTAACAGCGCTGCAGAATGAAAAGAATGACACGATATTAGCTTTACGCCAGCACTCTCACCTGGGTAAAATTGATTCTTAAACTAAAAAAATCTAGGTATATTTTCTGAGTGGAACAGGTTTCAGAAAAAACAGACATGGAACTAGTTGAGCATTTAAAAAAACCAAACAAACTGAGTAAAAAAATAATAACACTTCTGTCTGCAACCTTCTGTATGCATCTTCTTGGAAGCATCTGGGGTGCAGTTCACTACTAAAACACAATTCATTATTCATGCTGCCATCAATTAGGTACAAAGCAGAGATTAACCTACCTGAGTTGGAAGAACACATCTTCATCAACAAAACCAAAAGTGTCATGGAGCTTGGTAACCACCCCAGTGAAGACCCGTTGTTTCTGGGGCTGGGTCTGCTGCTGACTTGAACGTGGTGCTGGATACGAAACAGTTATCTGTGCTGCTGGTTGAGGTGTAGAGAGGCTAAGGCTTGTTGGCATTGCCACAGCTGGCTGAATAAAAAAAGTGAAACAGGAAGCCATATAAGCATTCGGAGTTTTCTAAATGTTAAGAACTAACCAATATTCTGGTAATGAGTGGTATCAAGTGATGGAATGGCATCTGTCAGAAGCACAAAGGGGGCAAGATGACCATGTGAAAACGTATTTTTTCCTTTCTTCCTATCTGTAAACCCCAAGAAACTCAGGTAGGTCAACCAATGCACCAGAAATCCAGCCTGCACTTAAGGCAACTTTTTCCGCCAAACCAACGCCAGAAGTAGAGGGATGATTTTGAAGAAACAGCTGTCCAGTAAGCAGGTTGGGTGTGTGATGCATCCATTGATACATCCGCTTAATTTTGTAAGCAAATAAACATCATATACGAGATATTCACTGTATGAATTTTGTCTTAGGACAAAAGACAACCAGTATCAATAATTAACTGGAAGCTAAAAAGGAAGCTTATAATCCTTGTCATCTAAACATCTTCCATATAAAAGCATTTTCATATTTCAAATTTTGCCCTATTTTATTTTGTTATTGCCAATTCAACCATATATTGTATTGTAATTTTTAGACTTATTCTAGTCGCCTAAATGCCTTTTCACCCAGCTTTGTAAAGATGCACCTGCATTTTTTAAAAAAGGGGCATATTATATATCAAAATAATTATTTTTACCATTATGCATTCTGGTGTTTACAAAATGAAAACAATTTGCTCTGACAAAAAATACTAATTTCATTTTTTAAACAACTTAAAATATTTTCAAATGATGATATTAATGTTTGAAATTCAAAGCATACATATTTTGGAAGTTAATTCCATTGGATTAAAAACGTAAAACCACCAAATATATCTGATACTTTATTTTAAAATATGAACTACCCAACATTAAAGTACTAATTCTTCCAAGTAACAGTGTAATGGGAAGAAATAGGAGAAAGCATTATATACAAAATAAAGATGGGATATAAATTTGATAAGTAAATATTACCCTAGAAAATATATCCAAGGGTTTAATCAAAATATTAAATATATAAACTGCACTGCAAAATCTGTCATATTTACACATATATTCATATTAGGTTTTATGACAAGAGAATTTTTAAAAAGCTAACTAACCTGAGTTAAAAGTGTTTGCTGAGGCTGCTGCAACTTAAAAAATAAACAACATAATTAGTTTTTATACTGCACACTTTCTGATTTCACCTGTATTTACATACATAAAATATTGCAAAATATTACATTGCTTATGCCTGCTTTCTACCACTGCACAGCAAACAGGTTACAATTTCCATGAACACATGTATAACATATTTTAAATACTAAACTATTATTAACATTTCCCATTTTATATGTTGAATTGTTCTACCTCTTCAAGGAGAAAACTAGATACAAAGGAATAAAAACATCCTTCATTAAAGGATAGGAAAATGTTTCCTTTGTTGTATTATTTAAAACTTGTTGCTCCCTTTACTATCCTATATGAAAGAAATTCAATGATGCTGATGACAGCTGGTTTGTCTATAAAACTAACTGTATATGCACCCAGACTGTAATATTCACATAAATAAAGCTAACCATTTTTCATTTTCATAAAAAAAAGGTATTCCAACTATCCAAACTATAGCAATATTTTCCAAATCTTCACTATAATTTTTTCTACATTCAATATAAGCTAAATATATCTATTTCATGCATTCATTATTAAATAGTACATAAAAAGTAACTAAATCCACGACAAATAATGCTTATTGATACAGCAAGCAATGGTGCTATAAGCCTTTTGTGAGTTTAAAGACATAGAGGTAGTCCTCAACTTACGACCACAATTGAGCCCAAACTTTTTGTTGCAAAGTGAAACATCTGTTAAATAAATTTTGCTCCATTTTATGACCTTTTTTGCCACAGATAAGTGAATCACTACAGTTGTTAAATTAGTAACATGGCTGTTAAGTGAATCTGGTTTGCCCATTGACTTTGCTTGTCAGGTCGCAAAAGTGTAGTGACCCGGGACACTACAATGTCATAAATATGAGTCAGTTGCCATGCATCTGAATTTTGACCATAGGTATGCTGAAACAGCCGTAAGTGTGAAAAGAGATCATAAGTCACTTTTTTCGGTTCTATTGTAACTGAATGGTCATTAAAGGAACTGTTGTAAGTTGAGGACTACCCATATTTAACTTAAAAAGTCTCCTCTGGGTCACATTGGACTCCTATAACTTGTCAGTGTAGTTTTTTGGTACCAATACAAAAGTGTTTTATTTAAAATATATTTTGTGGCCTTCTGCTGCGTACTTAGAAAAAAAAGCCCAATTCAGACACAACAAAACAACCATAAAGAGTTACACAAACCTGCTGTTGTACACTGTAGAGGGTCTGCTGAGGTTGTGAATATTGCTGAAAAACATACAAACTGGGAATAACTAATATATATATATTAGTTATTAGTTGTATTACACAAAAATATATTGCCATACGACAATTTCAGATAATTACATGTAAAATAAAATTAAGCTATGTTGTTCTAGGTTAACAAAACATTGGTAATATTTTACTAAGTACATAGAACTGAACTGAAATACAGAAAAAAAAAAATTTCTCAAATATCACTCTAGATTCTACAACATGAATGGATGTGTTATGTGTGGAACTCAATTTAATAAAACGAATAGCAGTTGCCCAAAAGCATGAATGTTAATTTAACAGCCCCTCTTATTCTGTTTTCTTTTACATCAGTTATTTGGGGAAAAGGAAGTCATATCCTTGAATGTTTTGGTTTAAAGCTTGTGTATGGCTCTTGGTTTCCAGAATCACATGAAGTCAAGTTTTAGGCTCAAACTACTTCTAGGTCAAAGTAGGATCTCAAAGCAGATTAGATAAAACTTGCAGAGCCCTATTAAGTAGCAATGTGTTCCCCAAGAAGCACCGAGGAGCTCTATTGTACATGCACAGACTTAAAATGCAGTACTTCCCCCCAAATAAAAATTACCCAATTTTGCAGCTTATTCTTTGACATTATCACTGGCTACATTGGGTGAAAGGCTGTTCCTTTTACCTGCTGTAATGCGGCAGCTGCAGCCGCAGCTTGCTGTTGCAAAGCAGCTGTCTGAGTGAGCTGATAGTTTGTTGGAGTCTGAGTATTGAGTCCTGCCGCCAATGCAGTTTGCTGTGTATATATTGTAGGAGATGCTCCAAGTAATGAAGGCTGTTGTACACCCAAAGGAGCTGAAAAGGAGAGAGCTGAGCATTAGGAAATCCTAATTTTGATTAATGGGATTTCAAGTCAAATCCAGCACTATAGATTTTAAAACCATCAAGATTTTGTAGAACAACTGATTTCTCTTTGCATTTTGAAAGGTGCGAACGTACTTTTAAATTGAAACAAAAATATTTCCTTGTCTAATAGACAGTGCTGAATGTACAATGCTGGCAAAATATGTATTTACTTAAACATAGAATGCAAATGTAATTTATTAGGTCTGCTTTTACATTAGAGTTAATGACCACTCTATATAAATTCAGGTGATAACATAGAATGCAATTCTTCTTACAATGTGCCCAGTGAGTACAGTACTTTGATTTAGAAGAAAGATCTTATTTCAACACATCACTTGCTTTCTGATGGAAATGCTATTACAGAAGGCCAAATAGCCTTGCCATCTTAGTTTAGGAAAGGGTTTGACATTTTAAATGAGCATCAGAGCAGAGAAAATTGCTCCAAAGTAATTAAATGAGCTTTCTGAAATTAGTTCCATCTTTTTATAATCTTTTTTATTCATCTACTTCATGTTAATGTGTGGCTTCCTCTCTCCTGTTGTTGCTCATCTGCATAAAATGACAGATCTTTTTCTAATTCACAATATTCCAAAGTATTCTTAAAAAACAACAACACTGCAATACTGTACTGTACTTACTGTTCAAGTACGTTTGAAATCATTCCAGAGACATTCATATACTCTACATATTTGTCCTTCATGCTATTTATCTCTTTGATGAACATTTAGCCTTGAAACATTAATCAATTAAGATGAAATAACTGTAGGCCTTAAGAAATAAAATATACCGTAAGAAAGGCCAATCAACATCATTGGCACACAAATATTATGGTCTGTAAACAATGGTTTATATTCACCATGATCTGAATCATAAGAACATAATTAAACCTGCTGGATAAGACCAAGGCTTTATCCCAAAATTCTGTTTTTAACAGGGGCCAAAACTATACAACAGGTGCTCGTAAGCAGGAAATGACATATGCTTCTCCTGCTGATATTTTCCTTCAATTATAGGTAGTCCTCATTTAGCAACCACAATTTGGTCATTAAGTGAAACAGTCGCCAAGAAAAACCACAACAGTTTTCACACTCGGAGTTCAGCTTTCCCTTGCTTTACTAACCTACAAGCTTGTAAATGAGAGGATTGATCAGAAAGTTACATTTTCATCACTGTTATAATGGTGAATGGTCACTAAATAAGGCAGTCGCCAAATGAGAACTGCTTGCAGTATTTGGAGGCATGCTGATTGAAATACAGAAGTAATAGTCTTCAAAACTAATAATTTATAAAATGCAAAAAAGTTAACTAAATTCAAAAATCCCCAAAAGGAAAAGAACATACAAAATTATAAAAATGAAAGCTAAAAAACCCCAAATATGTATATATTCAAAGACATACATACACAAAGTTGCACAGTAAACATTTCAATGGATGGAAGCCATAATTTATCACAGTTGTCCATAGCCAATCTTATCTTGAATTCAGAAAACTGCTGATTATTTGGAGCCATTAATTTATCTTTCCAATAATGAGCAATGTATTTTAGCTATAAGCTTCAAAAGAATATAAATAGCTGAACTTGTTATTGAAAATAATGCATGTAATAACTTCCTTCCCAAATGTAACACTGTTGAAACATAGTTAAGGTTTAATTTCACTTCACCTCTAATAACAATTTATTCAGACTTTTTCTACAGTATATAAATTCAATAGTCATTTCTGAAATATTATTTCTACAGTATATAAATTCAATAGTCATTTCTGTAATATTATTTCTACAGTATATAAATTCAATAGTCATTTCTGAAATAATAATGTATTATTACTACGACATTAGTGTCAGGAACAACAAAGTACTTCCAGATTGAAAGTGACATCACCGTAGCCTGGGAGGCACCCAGTTGGTGGCTCCTTTCATGGACCTGTTAAGTTGCCCACCAAAGTGGTACCTATCTATCTACTCATGGTCACCCACTTTCGAAATGCTGGATTGGCAGGAGCTGGAGCATGTGATGGGAGCTAACCAATCCTGCAGCAGCAACTGGGTCTCGAAGACAAGCCTGCTGATTGTCAGTGCAACATCCTAACCTCGTAACCCACCACCCTCCTCTCCATCACACCTTTATTTCTTGCTGAAAAATATGGTATTTTTTGAATTAGTTAAATAAAACATGGAAGTGTAAACCATTTTTTGTATGTGAAATGGTACACACACACACACACACACACACACACACACAAACAAACAAAAATAAAGGTAAGGAAATAAACGAATAACTGTTTAGGTCTCCCTGCTTTTATTAAACCCCTATTTAAAGCTATTCATGCTTGTGCAAATCACTACATGTTATGTTAATGAATACCCAATTATTTAAAACACTAAGTAAAGCTTATTTAATCTAACTCTCTTTTTAATCAGTTTCACTGGATGACCCTAGTTTTAGTTTTTCCAGAGAGGGGGGGAAACTCTTCGTTTGTTTTACTTATGCCATGCTTGATTTTATAACTCTGATCATGTTCTACCTCAATCACCATTTTTCTGACTGGAAGGCTCAGGCCTCTTCTCTTAGGAAAGGTGTTTGTGTCACTGATGGTGATGATTTTGTTACACTTCTTCCAGCTCCGTTATATTCATTTTAAAACATGACAACCTGAATTGCATACAGAATTCCAGATTTGGAATTCATAAGAATATTTCAACATTGGTAATTTATTATTTTAAATCATTTTCCAAGCAATCCCTAAAATTTACCTTTTTTCACAGATATCAGACAAAAACAACATTTTATCTGAGGTATCTATGTCACCTAGATATTTTTCCAGCTTAGTTTTAGATAACTCAGACCCTATCAGAAGTTGGAAGGTTTTTTTCTCAAGGTAACTTAATTAACATTTGCTTAAGTAGAACAATCTACCACCTAGTTAACTATTCACCTTTCTACCGATTTTAGAGCTCTGCACATTCACTTGGTCTTCATCAGCCCAAATAATTTAATTTACTCCTGCAAACTCAGCCACCTAATGCTTAATATAAATTAAGACCCTTTATGAATAAATTAAAGAGCCAGCAGAGTTGTTTCAAGAGATTCTACTTCTTATCCCCTCTGCTGAGACAACTGCACATTTGAATCTATATTTGCTTTTGGTTTTTAACTGATCAGCAATTCGTAAAAGAGCAGTTATCTGATAATTGCTAGGTTTGCTCAGGAGGACAAATCCTTTGTCACAGACACTGATCTGACAGGCAAGTTACATATTTTGCTGGACTATCGCTGTCAAACTTACCGTATTTTTGGGACTATAAGACTCACCAAGATTTTGAAGAGGTAAGCAAGAATAAAAGTTTTTCCCCTACCCAGCCCACAGGAGCACTCTGCAGGGCTCCCAAAACCTCTGTGCACCCTGTTTTTGCGAAAAATGGACCCATTTTTCGCAAAAACAGGATGCATAGGGCGGGGCTTCGGGAGGCCAAAAATAGCTGTATTCTGTGTAGCTCACAGTGTAGCTCACAACTCACAGTGACTCTAGGCAGCATACAAAGACCCTCAATACAAAACTCATAATCCCCCCCCCCCTAGATTGCTTGTCATGATGGCAATAAGCTTTGCACCAGGCAGGCATCACCATGTAGTCTACACACCTAAAGCAAACACAACTCTCTAATTATCAAATTACCCACAACCTCTGCAAGCATGAGAAGATATAGGTTCATGATAAAGAACTATGTCCTAAAGAAACATCGGCTGCCTTCAAAATTATGTTCTTCCCTGAATTCTTCACTCTCCCTAACAACAAAGGCGATATAATTCTGGAAGTCCATCACAGTCTGACTTGTCTTATCTATATAATTCTCCAGCTTTCTATCTCCAACTTGACCAACTTGAAAGATATATGCTGTCTGAGAATCAAGAGCTTTTGGACTGAAGATAATAATTAAATTTATATTTAATTAGCAAATAGTCATAAATTTGACTCTCTATACAAAAACTTTAAATGGCCCTCTCTTGAGATGAGACTACCTGCTTTGAGAATGTAAACAACTGCTTTTCCTCATCCTCAAGACTGCTGGTCAGAGCTAAGCTTCTGCCTGAGGAAAGTGGGTCAGTCACTAGCTAATTGTTTGATCAGCTGATCAACGGAGTTTGTAAACCACCACTATGCAGAACATACACTTACAAGTTAAGATATATCACTCAGGCAGAAAAAAATACAGTCTAACCCAATAAGTCAAACAGCTCTCCTTAAATGTTCTGAACAGCTGCACAAATTCAGCCGCACCAGATAAAAATCCTTTGTTCCTGTTTACTCTCTTTTTTTCTAAAGACTATTTGCTGGAACTAAGCCACCATGGCTTACTTAAATCATTGTTAAAACAAACCACAATTCAACAAGTTTAACTTGCAAACACAACCTTCAGACTTTAAGGTATTAAAGTATAATACTGAATGTAATGTTTGTGCTGTTATATATTTGACAAGAATCGATTGTATAACTGAATACCACTACCTATCTAAAATAGATACGAAGCAGAAAATAGAGGTGTTTTAAAAAACATTTAGGCATATTTTTGTTACATAATAAATGGAACAGAAGAGGGGGATTGTGAAAATAAAATGGAGAAAAATATAACTAAAAATAACATATACGTTTCAGAGATTTCCTGATCAGAGAAAATCAAGAAAAGCAACCATACATAAATATTGATATAAAAGTTTACAACTGCTTCTCCACAAATGGAGTGGAAAACTCCATCAGTGTAACTTTTTTTAAAATTCAAAATTAATATCTGCATTGTTTTCAATCCACTTAAAATATTTTTCAAAGCTAATCTTTTTACATTTGTTTTATTTCCATTTATTCAGACAATCAGAAAGGAATCAGTAGTAGTAGTTATTGTTTAAGAAAGTGCAAACTGACCTGGCTGAGAAACTGCTGTAGCTGTAAACTGAGTTGCCCATGGGGGATTCTTCTGTCCTCCAAATTGTGCCATTATGAGAAGTGAAATTCTTCTGCCAGTTTAATTTCTTAAAAAAAAAAAAGCTGACCATTAACACTTTAACATGCAGCTAATTCCTAAATCCTGGACAAAACTAGCTATCTATATGTGACATACATATGCATTTACATTTATTTGATTTATATGGTTGCCCAAGTTGTAAGTGACTCTGGACATCTTCCAATTGTACAGAAGCAGGAAAGCAAAAGAGAAACAGAACAATGATATAAAAAGGAAAAAGAATAGTCAAAGTGAGACATTGTAGTCTATTCAAAAATATTACATTCTAGACAGTTTCAACTTGCAGGGTGGCTAATGATAGGGGAAGCATCAAGTATTCAGGATTTTACTATACAGAGTGCTGGTGGGATAGAGGCCATCTGAACCTTTGAGGGGAGGGATGATGTTCCATGGGCAGCTGCTGAGGTTTGTCCCTTGAGTTCTGCCAGGGGAGAAGAAAGGACTTGAAGTATGCCCTCCTGCTGGATTCTCTTGGAACAAGCTGAGACAATTGGAGACAGGTGCTCTTACAAGTAATCTGGCCAGTATATGAAGAGCCTTAACTATGTTTGTTCTATGTCTGTGGAGATTCTGAATCATCCACTACATAGTTGTTTCAAAGGTGCTTTTTTTTCAAAAGGCAACATTTCCCTTCTCATCCAAGAAGCTTCATCAGTTTAGATTGGGGGGGGGGGGAATGGAAGGATAGGTACACAATTATTCCATTCCTATTCTTCCATTCTCCCGACCTCACCAAATCTAATTAAGCTTCTTGGGTGGGAATTGAAACATTTTCTTCTTCTTCCTCAAGGGAAAAACAGCCTAGTTCCCTTTTGAAGACAAAAGCACCTTTGAGATAATTGTTTGCTCTAATAAGAGAAACCATGACAAACCAGATGTCTTGAGAAAGGAAGCCGGTAGTAAATATTTCCAGTGAAAAATACAAATAAACTTTGGTTCTCACAAAATTTCACCTATTCGCTCTACTTACTATGCACAAATGCACAAAATCTGATCAGAAACAGGTAGAGTCAACCATCAAACACAGTGACTCGTCAAGAACACTTTTAAGTTCTTCTAGTAAGAAAATGCATCTCCACTATGATCCAGCAGCTGTGCTTACATTAGACACTGAACAAGGAGGCAGCCAAATACATGTAACCAAGTATATGAAGCTCAAGTGATCACTTGGTGATTTGATGTGTCATGCAAATCTAGGAAATTAACTCAAGTCATTAAGGATCCCGTATTAATCCCGCCCATATCGTCGTGGATAATCATGGTGTGGCAATTAACAAACATATCATCCAGATGCACTTAGCAAAAAAATATATATGCTAGCGCAGACAAATGACTTAAAGAAGTTTCTAAATAAAAGATAAAGTTGAGCTTAAAGAAAAATAAACCAAGAAAACACTTGACTTTAAGGAAAGCACATCATCACATCCAGGTTATCCATGAAAACACAATATCCCACTGCCAGACAGCTCTACAAAACAGAAGAGAAATAATAATAATAATTTTAAAAAAAACAGGTGTTCAAAAATTCAGAATCAGAACTGGAAGTTGTTGTTGTCTCGCTCATTGAAAACTAAGCGGGGCTGTCCTGGTCTGCGGAAGAATAAAATAGCAAAAGTCTGGTTCACTCGGTCCCAATTTTTTTCTCCCTTTGAGTAAAAACGCGCGTGGAATCAACCCACCCAAAGAAAAGGTGCTGAAATAGTGAATTTGTGGGATGTAAATGACTGTGTGAGACGGTAACAAAGAAGAAAATCTCCTGTTGGGCCCGCAAAGGTTCCGCGAAAGGACTACGAAGGGCAAAGGCCGGGCCTTTTGGGGTCCCGGGTCAAATCTGTTTCCTCCTTGCTGAGGGAGGCGTCCTTAGCGGCGAGGGGAAAGAACCCCGGCCCGCCGCCTCCACACGGCGCGTCCACAATGCGGGTCTGAGGCCTGCCGCCTCAGGAGAGCCTTCTCCCGCCCTCTTCGCCAAAGCCTGCTCTGAGGAAATACGAAGGCTCCCTTTCTTTCCCGAAAGCACCAGCTCTGCTCCCCGCTGTAATAAAACCGCGCCGCGACTTCCCGGCCCTTTACCTGAAAAGGGCCGAAGACGGATTCGGAGAAGCCATTTCAAACTCCTTCAGCACCCCCAAGGCGAAGAGCCACCGCGCAGGCGCAGAAAGGACGCGCGAGATGCTAGGAGAGTCGGGTCAGCTCGCCGTGGCGCACAAGAGTGACGTCGCCAAAAGTCGGGCCGCTTTCGCCCTCGTGCACGTGCTCCGCGAGGCTGGGATTACGGTCTCCAAAACAAAGAATGGAACATCCGCGTGGCGCATGCGCCGAAAGAAGCGCCTTTTATTTCCTTGAACGGACGCGAAGGGTTTTAAAAGCTGTCAATGAGGTTGCGTGGCGTATAGTTTGCCACCATCTTGTTTAGGAGGCAGCAGGTGATAAGCGTGTATTTTATTTCCGGGCAGAAGAAAAGGTGTTGTTTTTGTGCAACTGCTCGTCGGACGCTTAACACGTCCAAGAACTTAGGTTTATATTAGCTGGTTTATTTAAGGCAGTTGTCGTTCAACCTGGCCAATTTGTGCGCTTCAACTCCCAGAATTGCTGGCTGGGGAAACCCACAGATTTTTTAAGTTGCTCAGGTTGAAAACAATGCTCTAAAGGAGAATCTTCCAGTGAAAATCCACGCTTCTCTGCCTTTTTACACAGGATTTTTATGCTAATATTTTATGTCCCTATGTAAGAAGTTGGCACCCACCCCTCTCCTAGAACGATGAAATATTCTAGGAAATATTAAAAAAGGCAGAATATTATATTTCCCTGGATGAGAAATGGAGAAACATGTTTTTTTAAAGGCAGGAAGCAGGCTCACTCTTAATAGCCCCCACCTTCCCCAATAGTCCACAGCAGATGTCAGCATTGAAGAGATAAAGAAATAGCTAGGTCTATTCATAAGCAAATACCCTCCCCCAAGATCCAACAAAGGTAGGATTAGCCCTTAGCCATAATAGGAATTGCCCCAAACATCATCACCCAGCAAGATTCAACCAAGCCTGGGACTCAAGATAACCTACAAAGTTACCCCTGCATGGCCCAATGGGAGTGTGACAACTAATCAGAATACATTTCTTTCATAGGAACAGGAAGCAAGTTCAAAGCCTAAGAGAGGGTATAAATATATCCCACTCTCCACTCCATGTGGTCAGCTACCCAGGACTTCAAACCATGTGGTCCTGTCCACCATTAAACCATCCTTCCAAGCAGTCTCCATGTTTCCAGTATCTTTCTCTCCACTTGGAACTGAATCCAGATGGACATTTCTTCCAACAGCTGTTTCTGTTTTAAAATATGGTTTTAACATATTTAATTTTAACTCGTTTTAAGGCTGAGCTGCAACTGTGATACAAGATAGACCAAATAAGTGAAACCTTGAATAGATATGATTGTTTGGCTAGATGACATAGTGGTTATGCTTATTGAATAGAATAGAATTCTTTATTGGTCAAAGTGTGATTGGACATACAAGGAATTTGTCTTTGGTGCATATGGTTATTAAGTACTCTTCTAAACACATGCATTCACTATTAGAACCAATATTAAAATGTTGCTGTCAGTCTTTGATATTGTGTCTCACTTGAATAATCAGTTATCAGAGATTCTTAATCCGTCATGTTCATAACAGTTCTAAAACTGCATTAATTCCAAGTAGAAAATTTATAGGAAAAAAGCAATCAAGAAATGTTAACATTTCATTAAACTTAATTAAAATAATTAGGAAACATTTAAACAACAGAAAATCCATCGAATTGGGAAATAAAGAAATCCTGAAAAATAGTGACTGTAGTATCTCTACTGCCATCACCTATTTCAGAAGTGCATGTGGGGAAAATATTTTCAGATACTCTCATCCCAAACTATTTGACTTGGATAAATTTGTAATTGGTGTAGTACTAAATTCTTACAAGATGTGCAATGTAATTCCACAGTGCTTTTGTACTGAAACTTTGCAATTTTTATAGTTTTTTAATCCTCATTGTGCATATTAATCATTTCAGTTTATCTCAGGATATAAACTGCTTATTTTCCCAGGTAAATTGAGCAAAGACCATAAAAGGTGGTTCAACTGGAGCATGTTTATGTATCCGAGGCTAGGTTTGCATAATCTATTATTAGCCTAGTCCAATATGTGCAATTAGCAATAGTAATAGCACTTAGATTTATGTACCGCTTCACTGTGCTTTACAGCCCTCTCTAAGGGGATTATAGAGTCAGCATATTGACCCCAACGTTGACCCCAACAATCTGGGTCATTTAACCCACCTTGGAAGAATGGAAAGCTGAGTCAACCTTGAGCCGGTGAGAATCGAACTGCCGAACTTCAGGCAGCTGGCAGGCAACAGAAGTAGCCTGCAGTACTGCATTGTAACCACTGCGCCACCATGGATTCACCAGTATCTCACATCAGTATCTAGAAATTTGAGTTAGATAAACTACAATATTAATATGGACATCATGCAAATATTCTGTAAAAGCCCCTTTAACCACAGGTAGAAATATAAATGAATTAACTTCCACCTTTTGAAATGAATGGGATTTAAATCTGCTTATATTTGGCTAATGTGTGGTATTTTAAAATTTGTTGCAGAATATTTGGCAAAATGAAAGCATCACGTTCATCATGCTTGTATTTCAGAAAAACTGCAGGGACAGTATCTTAAAAATGCAGTATATAGAGATGACCCTTGAGCTTCTTTTCTTGGCAGCCATACAGTTTAGTGAACGTACTAGTTTTAAGAAAAGGGCCACATTCATTAATGCAGCACGTCTTTTAGGTGCAAAATTTTCCAGTTTTCTACCTTGACATTTTCCCATTAATTCTAGAATAATAAATATGTGTTATTTTATGATAGTTATCTTTACTGGCTGTTCATAAAAATTCTCTAAAATCTATGATTGTTATTAACAGAATAACAGAGTTGGAAGGGACTTGAAAGTCTTCTAGTCCAACTCCCTGCACAAGCAGGAGTACCTATACCATTCCAGGCAAGTGGCTGTCCAGTCTTTTCTTAAAAGCCTCCAGTGATGGAGCAGCCCAACTTCTGAAGGCAAGCTGGTTAATTGTTCTGTTAGGAAATTTCTCCTTAGTTCTAGAATCTAGATTGTCCTTGATTGCTTTCCACCCATTCATGTTGTTGTGCATTATTCATGTTGTGCATTACATGAAGTACCATCAATGTAACTTTAACTAGATGGGTGTTGCATGGGATGAAGAGTGTGCACATTAATGTTTTTTACTAATGTCCAACTTTTACCATTTCGTCTTTTCAGCAGCTATTTTCGGATGCCGACTTTTCATTCCCCGTGCAGCCATTTGGTGATGCTCACTGATGGTAGAGTTCTTAATTTCAAAACACCCATGAACCCCAAAACATTAAGAGACCCTGTTACTGCGGTAGACAAGTCAATGAGCTGAAGAAAGGTTATTTTCCATTGGGCTAATTCAAGGTTCACCCGATTAAAAAATCAGTTTCTGAGGGCTGCAACAAATGGATTTTTGTTATAAAGCTGGCTGAGGAAGAAGTGCTGACATTTTCACTCACATTCACCGTTTACTGTACTTGTCCTCTTCGGTTTTCTGAAAACATAGGGATGTTGCATTTTTCAGTGGGTTTGCATCGTTTACAGATTTCAGCACTTACTTTGCTTATTTTCCATCCTTATAGGCATAAAAATGATAGACTGCTTTAATTGTCCCGTAAAATAGTCTTCAGTACAAAAACCCAGTATAAGTAGTCCTTGACTTACAAGTTTGTTTAGTGACTGTTCGAGGTTACAATGGCACTGAAAAAAGCGACTTGAGTTTTTCATACTTACAACTTGCAGCTTCTCCATAGTCACGTGATCAAAATTCAGACAGTGTCATATTTATAATGATTGCAGTGTCCTGGAGTCATGTGATCACTTTTTGCAAACTTCTGACAAGCTAAGCCAATGGGGAAGTCAGATTCGCTTAACAACCATGTTATGAACTTAACAACTACAGTGATTCACTTAACAACTATGACAAGCAAGGTCATTAAAATGGAGCAAAACTCACTTGCCTTACTTAGCAACAGTAATTAGCAATTTTGGGCTCAATTGTGACATCAGTAAGTAGAGGATTACCTCGACTATCAGCACATACCGCTGTACTACTGTATATGTTGATCCCAAAAAGCTAAGGAAGGTTGAGTCTAGATGGGACCCACCAGGAATACAGGTGTGTTTGTGCTCACACATAAGTATATGTGAAAGTTCCTCTGCATTTGGCCATATATAAACATCTCCTTTAAGAAGGCAGGAACTTCCTTCTTCAAAATCATGAGTTCCTATTGTTGCCAACAAAACTACATGTTCATATCAATGAAGGAGACTTTCCTAGGGCAGAGCTCTATTCTTGTTCTGGCATTTGAAAGTGATTGAGATTCATATTTTCATGTTAATATATAGAATTTGTGAGTAGTTTGGCTAGATACAAATAATTTCCTTAGTACCAGTGTCCCCAGCTGACCAAACCTAACTGGCCGATTCTTTAAAGAGAGATCTGAACCAAAGAAATCATAATTAACTATTAAATACAGAGATAACCACTTGCACCATTTAATTCCTCCAGATCACTGGTCTTAGAACAGGATTCAAAGAACAATAATAATGAATCAAAGAGAATGTATTGCGATTGCTAACTTTCATTTTGTTCCACTGATATGAACATGCTTTTTGATATATTCCTTTAGTAGAAAGAAATGACCTCTAAATGAAGGAAAAATTAAAAACCACATGCAAAATAGAAGTATAAAATTTATTTGAAACCATCTACAATGTTCTGCATTATCAGGAATGATACAGTTTGTAATTTTGTTTTTGGAAAAAGCCATGACAAAAAATTAAAATACATTTTGCAATGACAGCAACTTTATCTTGCCTTTTAGGTCATTTTTAAAGAAACATTTAAGGTTTAAACAGATAGGACATATACAAGAATAAAAAACAGAACAAACCATCTCCACAATAACAATTCTTACATGTATGTTTCAATACAATTTCAATGCATCTTGCTACATAAACAAGAAATCATATACAACTGCTGTGCACCAAAGAGTAGCTTAGTATGATCTTTCAAGTAACATGCAGTCAAAACTCACACTTTTCAAGTACTGCTGGTAAATGTTCCCTTGTCTGAAAATGTATTTCTCTCCCAGAGTAATGAAATAGTTTCTTTTTCCTGTAAGTTTTGTGAAATAGTGAAGTGCTTTTCTTCCATTTATTAACTAAATACAATGGTAAATGTTAAAAATGTGTCTGCCTTTTCATTTTTCCACCATTAGATCTTCTTAATATAGTAGGTTGTTTTAAGGGAAAAAAATCATCGACGTCTAAGTTAAATGATAAAAAATAAATATGCACCCCAGTTTTATTAAACACACATACCATACACACACACAAATACAAGAAATATTACTCAACAGCAGAGCTCAAGTTTTTTCTTATTTAGCATAAAACTTTCCAATTTAATTTTTTGAACGTTATTAGAACTGAAGTTATTGCTCGTGCCATTGATACCAGTTTATATTTAGAGACAGTCTAGCAAAATTAGTCACAGCTAAATTCAGTTGAAATCAAAGGGACACACACCTTGATCCTATGCACTTTTATTAAGAGAGTATTTCAATTAGAAAGCAAGTCAAACTAAATCCTTCATCAAACACTTTTAAGATTCCCCCTCACGGATCTTAGTGCGGAATACCTCTTAACTAGATATACGTACGCCCAATTTCATTTACAGATACAAAGTGGAATCCTATGGACAATTACTCCAGTGTGAGTCCCACTGAACTTGTGGGGATTTACCTATGTGTAAACATGTAGCATAACCTTTTTGACATGAGGGACTGGTTTCGTGGAAGACAATTTTTCCACGGACTGGGGTGGTGGGGGTGGGGGGTTCGGTTTTGCTAGCTCGCTCGCTATTCACTTCCAGCTGTGTGGCCCAGTTCCTAACAGGCCAGGGACCTAATACCAGTCCGTGGTCTGGGGGTTGGGGAATCTTGACGTAGCAGCTCCAATCGCATAGCTGCATTCTTAAGCATACTCCCTTGAGAATTACTAAGCCCCACTGAATTCAGAAGCACATTTTGCTTAAATATGCTTTTATTTGGCTGTTTGTCACTACTTGTGTTTCTAGACTGCACATTTAGTTCAGATTATTTGAAATACAATCCAGTGAAACTCTTCTTATACTCAACAGTTTCTGAAACTTGAACAGCTTTGCTCCCCTTACCTCTCTAGATCAATGTTTCTCAACCTAAGTAGTTTTACATCTCAAAAGCCCCCAAGATTGAGAAACCCTGCTCTAGATAATAGCCTTACTTCTGAAATACACCACCATTTGATTTTTTAAAAAAAAACACCTTTCCAATATCTTGAAATATATGATTTTTTTAAAATCTAAGAACAAAATATTTCCTTGTAATGATAACGCATATATTACAAAGCATGACCAACATATCCTGTTTTGTGGCAACAAATACATTCAGCATTAAAGGACATAAAATACAAAGCTTCAAATCTGCCATCTTTTGCTAAAACGATTAAATGACATTCACACTTTATTCTAGTTTTGCATTTTTGCCATGTAAAAGCTTTTATGACATATGGGAATTATACAGGAACCTAATTATAGGCACTACCTCATTATAAAGCATGTACTTTTTATAACTACATACCACTCTAATCTTGTACTCCTTTTTCAAATGAACTTTGACCAGTGAAAGATTTCAGTTGTCCCAGAAACCATTCAACTAAATGAGCTTGTACTTGCAAATCTAGGCCACTACTGTACAAGTTTTAATTCTACTTTCAGCAAGTATATATTTACTAAGATGAAACTCCTGTTAACAAGAGTATGATTCTGCTTTATTTTGTATACTTGGACCATTACATATGATGGTTACATGCAGAAGCAGTTATGCGAAAGGCAAAGTGAGAGTTGGGCCCATTATTAATTGTATAACATAGAAATTCCACAGAATTGAGCTATGGAATAATAAACAAGCTTCATGCGAGAGGCTTATACCTGAATATACAAAAATTTTGGAGCAATCTTTCATCAGCAATATTTTGCTTTTTAGGACAGATCACAGTCATTTCATGATTTGCTGTCTGGAGGGACAGAAGAAACATATACCTATACATGTATGTATAGATATATATATTGTTATTAACCTCTTATGAAATCAGTGGGTGAATAGCATGAAATATACTTTTCTTTTTAACCTTTACCACAATAGGGCATGAATTAAATAATATAAATCAGGGGTGTCAAACTGGCAGCCCACAGGCCAGATGCGTCATGCGCAGGCCACGCCCATCCCAAGTCCGTGAAGGGAAAATGTGATACGTCACATGACGGCAATGTGACGCCACGTGTTTGACACCAGTGATATAAATCCTATTTTCTTAAAAAAATAATAATTGGGAAATATAATCAAGACGACATTATTGGCAGCATATCCATTTCATCAAAATTCCACATTCTACTGGTATGATTTAATTAACAATCTTGTATACAGATCAATTATCACATTCGTTCTGTCGGCAAAGCAGACTATATGTCTGCAGCAATAAACCTAAATTTTGAGTTGTTTATTTTAATCTCTTTAATTTTCACAAGGAGGGAGAAATCTATCTAATATATGATAAAGAGATGGGAACAAAAACCACCGAGGAAAGTAATCCCTTATGGATTGCACATTTGATTTATATTATTTCAGCATTTCAATCATACCAGAAACCTTCAAACTGGATGTTAAGATGGAAATGTTATAGGGATCTGTTATAGTGACCTGGAAATTTGGTAAAGATAACTGATGCTTATAAATGAAAATTCTACATTTTTAGGCTTACATGAATTGTAGTAAATTACTGTATATGCAAATTGTTTTTTAATATGGGATTATGATCATACTGCCCTAAATTGATTTGCAGCTATATTGTTCTTGATGGTTGATGATTTACAAGTATGTCAGTAACACAATGGAGGTCTATCTATAGGTAATAGATTTAAAATTACAATTATCTCGAGCTGTACAGGTAATTTGAAAGGAACATCCCCTATGTAGTTATGTCCAACAAAAGGATAACATCTTATTTGTTTTGGTGCATTTTTGTTAGTTAATAATCTACTTTCAATCAATTTATGGGATGGGGGGAAGTTTCCTTTGATGTTTAAAATGTTCCTCAACTGCCTACTTCATGAAGAAAAAAGCAGAGATGTATTACTGAGAAAAAGCAAATATATTAACTTTTTAACATCCCATCTTTCTTCATGTAATATGGAAAGGCTTTTCTGTTAGCTTTTCAATTTCAAATTTTTACCCTGGTTTGGTTCACTCTCATCCTTTCAGTTAGAAGCAATGGAGCTTTTCTGTTCTATTATGCTCTTATTGTATAAAATTTTATCTTCCCTGGTACACATTCATCCAGTTTTAATATGAATATATTCTTCTTCAACCTTGGATGTAAAACATTAGTAAGACAATTATTTTACTGCTCATATAGTTAAGGCATATAAGAAAAATAAGAGAATCCAGGTGCATAGCCTTTAATTTGAAGAAAGAAGGTGAAAGAATACTTTCCAAGCACTCCAAATAGTTTCAAAACAGGCAAGGATTTTGTACACTCACATAATCAGTATTTCATCTGTCCTACCACTTAATCTCTTCAAATATCAGCAAAGCTTCGGGTCAGTGAGTGAAGAGAACAATTTGTTCCCCTTCACTCTGACCTTTCCTAAGCCTCAAAATCTGCTCATGGGTGTTAAGAGGACAACCTAAAATAAATTCAGGGAAATAGTGAAGTGCGAAGTCCCATTCTGTGAGTAAACGTACATATGACAATGGATTTGTCACTACAGTTGTGAATATGAATTCATATTAATCCATGTCACTGTGCTATTTAATCGGGGCCATAAGAAACACATTGCATAACTGAATGACAAGACTCAAAGGAAATGATTACATCTGACTGTAATTAATAATATAACTGTGTGCTCTTGAACAATGTATTGATGGGGTAGAAGCAGCTTTTCTATCCTCCTTGACAACATTCTAGTTTGGCTTAATGATGAAAACTGAAATTTAACATTTGAAGGGCCAAAAAATGATACTATTTCCCTAATAAAGAGAGAAAAGGTGAGGTCTTCAAACAATGGAAGCTGCTCAAAACAAATAATATATTATTGTAGGCCCAATCCAGAGATGCATCCAAATTATGTTTTCCTCTCAATGCAGTCAATGCCAGGATTAACTGAAACTACATCGATCCTCTTAGTTTTTGACTTATGTATTCACTTTTGTTAGACTGAGATCATGAAGATCAAAATAAATTTGAAAAGATATATAGTAATTGTAGAGACTGCTGAAATTCTTAATGTGTGGCTGAATTTAAATAATAATCTGTAAATTTATAATGCTTTAAGTTTGTTTGTTTGTTTAGAAATAATGTACCAAAATGAAGTTAAAGAAGAACAGGTACTTAATACATAGGAGATACAACTGTATACCTATATCTGATGATTTCTGGAAACCCAGAAAACATTCTGCCTGTTGTAAGGATACTTCTAAGCAGAATGGAAAAGATGCAGTAGGATAGGTGGAAATAGCTCAAAAAGCAGTAAGAACAAAACACTATTTCAATGGAGAGACTTAACAATATCAGCTGTCACATTCACCTGAGTGTACCAAACCAAGATTAAAAATACCTTAGTGCCAGTCTGTAAAGGATACAATAGACTCTACACCTGTGAGGCTCATCCCAATATTTGAAACAACCAAGTCATCTACATGAAGTTCTATCTGGCTGCAAAGAATGTTTAAGCTCCTAAGGAAAATTCTACCTTCTATGGTTTCCTATTTAGATCTTGATACATGTAACTGATGTTTCTATGTATGATATTGCATTAAATCAACATGTTCTACACAGAAGTGTGGCTAGTGAGTTTAGGATTGCAGTTGATGCTTTCTTTAAAGAATTTGTATTTTCATCATGCTTGCTCAAGGATTTCAAGGTATTTCTCCTTACCTCTTCATTAAAGCAACTTGGAGCAAATACCGCAACATCTTATTATCAACAAATTCATTCTCTTCAAAAGGAGGGATTTTTTATGTGGGAGATATTTTTCTGTCAGTCACAATGACTACATTTTTCAAGGGTTTCAATTTGTTAGTTTGTATTATTTAATGCAGATTCTGAATACACAGCACTACAACATTTGGAAATTCCTGCTTTAGAGATGTTGCTGTAACTCCTGGGTTTTTTAAAATATATATATTTTTAATATAGCACTTTTAATGACGTTAATATGTTCTGACAATTAACTGCTTTGATATTTCTCATTTTGAAGGGGGTCACACACTGAATGTCTGAAATGGTTGTTGTCAGGACCAAAATCATTAGATGCCTCAAGTGTATTCTTTACAGAGAATTTCATCAAGAGTCTTATTTCAAAAAACTATGCATTTTATTTCCTTTCTGGGTCTCTGGCAACTCCAGACAGCCACATTGAACCTTAGACCACACAGGTCTTCAGGCTACTGCAGGTGCCTGAAAATTTTGCTGCTTGCAACTGCCCAAGGAATTGCTCTTGCAAAGTAGGTAAAGTTATCATAAATCTTTTGCTGCTACAAACTAATTCACAAAGTACATCAGTGTCTATGATAAATATTTGAAATGCTACAATAAATAACTTACAGCTGTATATACAGTATATTCTCACTTGGCGTGCATGCTTGATGTATGTTGGCTTGTAAAACAGCAATTAAGTGAGATAATACAATGAGAAACATTATTTTTTAGATGCAATCATCATTTTGTAAGCTGTATTGTTTTTACAAATTTATGATAATTAAAATATATGGCTGAACCCAGATAAAACAATATTTCTTAATTTCAGCAGTATGTTTTCAATGTTTGGGTAACCTGATTTATCTAATGAAATATTTATTAGTTGTTAAAAACAATCATGCATTTCCACCTTTAATTCATTCTATGCAAATAAGCCCTATGGAACCTCATCAGTGGACTTTCAAGTAATAGATTATATTCCTTGCTGTCTGATTAGGTGGACATATGTGGTTTCCCTATTGAGCATTGTTGTTTAAGAGCTGATATTTGCCAGCAAATATAGCAGTACATTTTCTATAGGTATACAGGGGAAAACACTAAACTACTCAAACACAGTAATTAGAGATCTTCTACTTAGAAATGCCAAATCTTCATAATTTGAGTCAACTTTATTTTTCCACTAATGCCACAATCTGAATTTTCTGCTGTAGTATCTATATAAAAGGAATTTAATCCTAAACAGTTTATTAGTAGTGTATGCCCCATAAATGTCTAGTGGTAACAATACCGTCCTACATACATTCATTCATAAATCAACCCATTATGTTCAATGGGATGTATAAGCATAAACAGATTGGCAAACTAAAAAGCATAGAACTAGAAATTATAACTGACAGAGGGGCTGAGCAAAACTAGGATGAAGTGTAGATGTTTTCCATATACACAGTGAAGGATTATCCCAGGATTCCCTCCCCCCCTCAGAATTACTAGAAAGCATGATTAAATTAGACTGTACAGATGAGTTGCTGGATGATTTCACCCTACTTATTGTAATGACAGCTATTATGTTTAATAAATTTCAGGTTCACAAAAAATATACAGTTCTTAAAATGTAAATCTAAGGCACACAAAATTACCATACCAATTAATGTATATATCCAAGAAGCAGAAAACTGCTGGTAGAAAATGATATAATATTGACTTTTATTATTTACAATCGTTACATAGTCTCTATCTGAACTAATCATAATCTTTGAACTAAGAAAAATGCAGCATATGGGTTGTTGTTGTTTTTTACAAAGTTTGTTTTAAAAATAGAAAAGATTGGGTTTGTTTGTCTCTTTATATACTTATCTGAAATGTTATGACTTGGGTTGTTTAATAAGCTGTTGCATAAAGATTGCTAATGGTATTGTGACTAAGTATGAAGATCTGATCTAAAATTAAGTTTGAATGCCATGTTTGATGATATTCGGAGGGTACCTCTTTGTAAAATTATAGGTCATAACAGATTGAACTTTTTCAGCCCTCCCCAAAATCAGTGAAATTGGCTGGATTGCACACTCCTGATTTTAGTAAAACATCTCTAAAACTTAATACTCAGTAACTTAGGAAAATTTCTCTAATATCTACAGCATCTGCAAGCTGAAATTTGTCTGTGTGTGTATTCAGCTGTCAAAAGTGGAAATGCGCTGGGAAACATAAAGAATATCTAGCACCAGTCTTGCTTGACATGCATACATATCATTTACCATGATACCTATTAAATCAGAGATGGAGAAGGGACAGACATCCAGCAGCAATCAAACATGTTGTTTTTGTCTTCACTTTGCCTAAAAATGTATTTGTACTGCTAGATAAAAATATGGGTAACTGCCCATTTGCATGGATGAAGTGGAGAAGATCTACTGTGGGAGTGTGGATGACTTGAAGCTTTAGACCAGTGTGAATGTCTAATATTATACAAATGGGCTACGTGAGTAACTGGGAATAAATTCCACATTTTGAACTTCAGAATCATAGATGACAAAGAATAAACCAGTTTTCCCCAACCTAGTGCCTTTAATATGGTTTTTATTTCCACTCCAATAAACTGCCATTCAGCAAATTCTTTGGAGAAAGCTGGGACAAGCTATATAAACCATATATAAACCAATTATTTCTTCGTTTCTGAATTATATTTTCAGATTAAATACAGAAGGGTAGACATTTAATAATAAAAGCACCATGTCTAGATTTTATTAAAAAAGCAGATCTAGA
>JANHFK010003423.1:137775-148257 GCA_036250565.1 Sibynophis collaris | reverse complement strand
AGGAGTGGGGAGGGAATGGGGATTTTGCTGTATCCTTCCCCTGCCACGCCCACCAAGCCACGCCCACAGAACCGGTAATAAAAAAAATTGGATTTCACCACTGGAATGGCCCAAAGTCACTTGTCTGGCTTTCATGCATAAAGGGGACTAGAATTCACTATCTACTGGTTTCTAGGCCAGCACCTTCATTATTACACCAGACTGGCTCTCCTATAGTACATTGATAATGTATCTGGAGTTGAATAGTCATAGAATGATTAAATGGTGAAGTCAGACAGGACTTTCGGGGGTCTTCTAGTTCATCCTCAACTCAGAACAAGAATTTCGGACCATCCCAGGCAAATTGTTGCCTAGCCTTGGTTTGAAAACCTCTGGGGATAATAGAGCACCATGATTCCAGGAATCAGGATTGTCCACCGTTTCATACCTGTCATGGCCAAGAAAGTCCTCCTTATTTCAAGTTTGGGTCTTCCTCTATAAAACCCCCACTCAGTGGTTCCGGTCCTACTTTTGGGCCTTACAGAGAATAAATCCACAGCTTCTTTTCCTGTGTTAGCCTGAGAAGAGGGCTGTCATGGGTCAACAAGACTGAGGTCTATTGAGTATATCAAGTACCTATAATTAGATTTATGCTATGATTTAAAGGAGATGAAATATTTATCATGTGGTTTACGGCACCGATTCAAAGATTACACAAATTTAAATGAAGCTAATGCTTTGAAAACATTCTTCCAACTTGAATGAATTTTTAAAAATATTCTATATTTTTAGGTGTCAGTTGGAGACAGATTTGAAAATAGAAAGAGAATGGAGACAAACCATGGAAGAGGACCTTAAAAAGGAAAAAGAAACGACTTGTTTTCTACAAACAGAGACTCAGCAAATCGTTACGCTTAAAAAAGTAATTTCTCAAAACTTGAATCCTGATTAAAAATGGTGCAGGGACAGGGTAGACCAGAAAGTGCCTTTGCACGCTTCATGAGGTGGGTGTGAGGGGATTTGGGTAAAGGGCCACAAGGCTGCCATACAAGCAGGTGGGCCGTGGGAGACTTTCTAGGGTGGCAGCTGGCAGAAGAACTTTTTTGCCTGAAGCTTCCCTTGATAGAAGCTGCGGACATGGAAAACTGGAAAATGTGGAAAACTGGGTTTTTGCAGTGGGTGACAAGCAAAAATGTTATTTTCAACCACTTATACATGGTTGGGGGAAAAGAAGGGAATCATGATCGAGACCATGATCCTGATCGGTATCTCCAAAGATATATTAAAAATGCCTAATATTCACTAAATCGCCATTTATAAGGTGAGCTGATAAATTTTGTTTAGACGTCGGGGCCTTCGTTTCACCCAGAGGTGGAAATGAAATCGCTTTCATCAAATGCGAATATTCAGAAATAGTATACTTTTCTAAGCCTATCAGCCTTCACATTAACAATCAGTGCTTACTAGCATTTCCTTCTAGTTTTAGATATTTTACAGAACTAGTGTGGGATTCTTAATTTTCATATATTGGCATCATGCAGTGGGCCATTAAAAATAAAGATGGCTGCAACTACACGATCAAAGGCTAGTCATGTAATGAGAGCCATCTTGACTTTTTTTTGACAGTCTCTGCATATAGTTGTTATCTGTCCATTACTTTGGGGCTGTGATTCATAGAAGTTCTAAGTTTGCTCAAATAAGTATGCTCTCAGTTGGGGCACTCCTGGAAGTGCGTATTTTATTGCTATATCTATCTTTAAAAAAAAAAATCTCATATTCTACTCTTCACATTACTTAGCTTGAGCAAAGTTGTCATCATTTAATCTTCTCTTTTTAATTTTTTTTCCTTCCATTTGTCTTTTGCTCCACCCACCTCTTTACCTGTACCTAAGAGAACAGTATTTCTCCAATATTGTTAATACTTTCCTTTACTTGGTTGATTAGATCAGCGTAAGTGGCTGTCTGAAGAGGCTTGTACACACAAGGAACATGGTGGGAGATTGGTCTTATTCAAAGACACATTTTATGTTTAGCTGTCCACGATGAAAGTAAACATTTCTGTTGACTTACATGGAAGTTATGGTTATCCATCCATCCATCTCTATTCCGTCCATCCAAGCATTTGATAAATCAGAATCATTCTGTCTTGGAATGAAATCACTTGCTTTTCTTCTGGATTTGAAGTCTCAGAGTGCTGGCTGAAATATATTGTTTCACATCATTCCCTAGAAACAATTATGCCTCAGTTCAGACACTTTTCCTGTTTTCTTTTATCCCAATGCTTTTCAACCTTGGCAAATTTAAGACATGTGAACTTCAGTTCCCAGAATTTTGCAGTCAAAATTCAAAAGTTCAAAAGTTGAAGTCTATACATCTTAAACTTGTCAAGGTTGAAAAACATGATCTATCCCGTTCTGGCATAAAATGAATCCTTATTCCTTCACTGCCTCTGAATAATAGTTTGTGGGTATCAATATGTGATAATCGAACTTTCATGGAGTGCCTATTTGAACCAAAGAAATGCCTGATGTACACTTCTCAATGTCAATTATTGTCGGACTTTGTGTATCAGTTAATTATGTTTGTTTCTATTTAAGGAATTCCTAAAGTTACAGGGGAAAAACAAGCAGTTGAGACATCTTTGTCATGATCAAGAAGAAGCTCTCCAAGATCTAGCCGGCAAACTTAGCGAGTAATTTTCCTTTCTTTCTTTTTTTTTTAAAGGGAAGAGGCATAATTATCCAGGTATCCGAAAGTGGAATGGACTAATTAGGAATCATTTATAATTTAAGTATTTCCTATTCTGTTGCAGGAGTGGGCAACTTTATGACCTGAGGATTCCCAGATTCCTGAGCCAGCGTAGTTGCTCACTCCTCCTCCATTGGCACATGACATGTATTCAGACTGTTGTGTATGTTAACGGCCAAGTCAGCTTGCTAGGTATCCAGATCTTCAGAAGCTTCTATGGGCTGTAGATGTCACATATACACCTACTTGGGTGGGAAGTATGTTTTCCAGGTATTATTGGACCTTCTATGAATTTTATTCAAGATAAGCCTTTAATGTACAGTTTATACAGCCCATCTAACCTTAAGAATACTAGTGTGTAGTATTCAAGTAATAAAGAATTCAGCCTCTGAATTTCAGAATTGAAATGAATTAGTTTATTGATACATATTATAAAGAAACAGTAAAAATAAGATGCTCTAACAAAAAATTACTTTCAAAACACCAAACCACCTTTGCTTAGTTTTTTTTCTACTTGCAAGATATCTAGTCCAAGTGGGATTGACTTCTGAATGGTCCCACAGTTAAAATTGGGCTCTAAAACAGGCAATAAGATACTTTTATTTTACATCTTGATGTTACTGAGCTTTTATTTTGAATTCTTTCGTGTGTCTGAATCCTAAATTACAATTTAAATATTAAAGTGACCAGAATCTCCAGCAATTTTTCATCACAAAAATGAACAAGTACTTATTTAAATAACAAAATGGGTAAAGAAATAAATTCATAAAATATTACAGGAATAATCAATATACAAATATACAAATTCTGAAAGCAAAGCCAAGTTCTTTATTTCCCTTCAAATCAAACTACCAGTCAATTAGGTCACTGTTTTGATCTCTAGAAAAATATATCACTTTCAAAATCAAGAATCTCTTTGTAGGATTTCCCAAGAAAAGAAAAGTTTATTCTCCCCACCCCCCAAAAAAATATTCTGAGCTTTTTTTATTGATCAGAGGAAGAGTCAACTTTTTTAGTCACCATTTTCATATAGCCAGTGTTTTAGTTAGGAAATGTTGTTTAACTATAGTCATTTTTCATCCAACTTCATATCTAAAACAGCAGTGCTGCCAGTTTCTTGTAACATGAGTTGCTAAGAATGATATTTCCAGTTTGTTAATAGGAAGTGTCCTCGTCATAGCTTTTTTCTTTGATACCATCCACAGGGGCTCAGAATCTTTTGTCTCTTCAAACATTAGTGTGACCCTTCTTCCCAGCAGCATTTACATTGCTACAAGTATGGAAAACCTCCAAGAGTTTAAATTTTGGGGTAAAATAATTACCCCTTTTGTTTTCAATATCTGAAGGCTGCCTCTGGTGGACATGAGGTAGTTTAGTATAAACAGAACCATACAAATAAATAGGAGTCTCACAGTGAAGAAACCTATCCAGAAATAAGGCCTTCTTTAAAAGATGATTTTGATTAGTTATGAAAAAGTCTCTTTCTGGGCTATTTGGGAGAAACTATTCCAAAGTGTCTTTATCAATCAATACCTGTTCATCTTCTCCTTATAAAGTGCTCAGTTCACACCGGTTTAGCTTGCAAATTGAGATTTGGGTGGAACTTATAGGGGATGAAACCTGCATAGTAACACCCAAATTAGTTAATTCCAGAAATGGCAAAGATTTTGCCAAGATTATTATCCGCAGGTACATATTGAGTAGGAAAAGGGGTGAGCTTCTGCACCTTTTGATTCCAGACTAGAATCTCTAAAAGTATTAATGTATGTACCCCTAACTTTTATTGCCCGTAATTTCTAAATCACGTCTTCTCTTTAGATCAAAGCTTAAAATAGAAGACATAAAAGAAGCAAACAAAACACTTCAGGTTAGTAATATTTGGGGTGGTAACCAATAACCCAAGTTGGTTCTTTCATTAATTTCAAGTATTAGTTTTTCTGCCTTAAGCTTACAGCTTCCTTTGTATATTGGACATAAATTGTTATAGGACTATTGTCACTGTGCATTTGGGTTCTATTCCAGCATGTACAAAATATTTTCAATTTGAGATATGTTAGTCTGATGTTACCAGAAATGTTCCTGTGCTACTCCAGAAGCATCAGGAGGTTTACACCGGTGTTTCAATTTTTCTAGAAGAGTATCTTAACTTTCAGTTAAGATGGGAACACCTATTTCAAATTTTAAATGTTTTGGTATATCTTTATTCTGTTCCTAGCTTTATTTTTTAAAATGTTATTTCAGTATATTTCAGATGAGGTTCAAGAAATACACACATAACTTTTGCAGTTAAATCCATTCCCTTTCTCTGAACTCTGGTTTTAAAGAGTACAACTTCTACTGAAAGATTTCTGATCTGTTTAGGAAAAGCTTACTCTGCGAATGTTTCCTTTTGGTAAATCCTGAATGGCATGTAACAAAACAATAGTTTTGCACCTGCAGTGGTTCGGTTCAGACAGCGTCTTTTCTCCTCACTAGGGCCTGGTCTGGTTGAAGGACAAAGAAGCTACTCACTGCAAATTATGTGAAAAAGAATTCTCTCTTTCCAAAAGGAAGGTGAGTTTATATTAAAAATAGTCTTGTCTTTCATTAATTAAAAATGATGAAAACCTGGAAATATATCAAGTGCCAGAAGACATACTTGCTCATTATGTGCAGTAAATTTTATCAATTGCTATGAATTAAAAACATATTTCACTCACTAGATCAGGGGTGTCAAACTCAAAGCCTGTGGGCCAGATCTGGCCCATGGGGGTGCTTAGATCTGGCCCACGGGGCTGACCTAGGAACAGCAAAGGACCGGCCTGTGGTGCCTCTGCCAGCAAAAATGGAGCTAGGGAGGGCTGCAGGCGGCCCTCCTGAGCTCTATTTTCCCTGGCAAAGGATTTCAGGAAGCCGTAACAGCCAAACATGGAGCCTGGGAGCCCGTTTTTGCTGGCAGAGCTTCGGGCCTCCACAAGCGCCCCGACATGAGTGATGTTGAGCTGGCCACACCCACCCTGGCCCCAGAGGTCAAACACAACTCTGATGTGGCCCTCAATGAAATCAAGTTTGACACCCCTGCACTAGATGGACATTTTTATCAGCCATTTGGCTAGCTCAGTTTTCTCTGAAAATATGCTATAGAAATTTTAGGTAACTATTTTACCAGTTCCGTACCTAGCAGTCAATAAATTGGGAGAATTCCTGTAATGATTTTCCAAAGAAAATATCTTCAAGGTTTGGTATAGAACTTTTATTTTTACCAATAATAGGTATCTAGGTTGGTAGATGGGAATTTATCATTGGTTACTTATTGCTTAGTACACACATTATATTGGCATAAACATCTTTTTTTTTTATTTAGCATCATTGTAGAAACTGTGGTGAAATTTTCTGCAATGCCTGCTCTGACAACGAGTTGCCTTTGCCATCTTCACCAAAGCCGGTTCGCGTCTGTGACTCCTGTCATGCACTACTCATACAAAGGTGTTCTTCCAATATGCCCTAAGTCTTCTGCAGAAGTTATAAAACATCCTCACTATGAGGATGAGTGCTGTTGTGTTGGCTGCTTATATATATATATATATTACTGCAATTCCAGCTTAATGCCCTTAAATGTCAAAATAATGGAAACACTTGTCACTACGTCTTTGTGCCATTGTTCTTGCAATGCCAGAATCAAAGTCTTGTTTTGTACAGTTGTACTGAGGCAATGATTGAAATGCATCTGCTTTGCAGTTCTGTTTCTGCTGTTTGATGTTGTCGGAGGGCTATTCTAGTATGTGGTGCAGAATTGACCTTGTAATGAAAGCTTTACGCTGAGAACAGGGAAGCCAAGAACTTGAAATTGGAGCTGGATAACGTTTACATCAACTACACTATTTGTGTAGTTTGGTGTCCTCCCTGACATTTCCGCTGAAAAAGCATTGTTGCTTATTTGTGGGCAAAGTTGAATTAGGCAAATTATAAACAAACATTATTTGTTCAGGTGGCAGAACTCGGTTAGTTTCTCCGGTGTTTCTACACAAGTTGGCCTGATTCCAGCTTCTGGGCAACAGTTTATGCAGATTTATATTGAATGTAGTAGGTACGAGTTAGAGGATGTAGTTTAGCAAGATGGAAGGATTTGCTTGTCATGGCTAAATTCATGTTCAGGATCCATCTAGAACAGACAGCTCAGGGCTGAATGATTTCCATTTGGAGGTTCAGATGAGAAAGGTTAGAGAAAGAAGGGTCTCTTATAGTGTTAAACCTCTGGAATCAAAACCCATGGTTAACTTCCCCAACTGGTTAACTTGCAGCACTTACAATAGTTGCAGAGTAATCCTTTATATATTAAGGAAGGGTAGTAGGCACACTTGAGGGATGTCTTTCCTATACAGTGGTTGTCAGACAAGTGATGCCAAATAAAAAGATTAAGCAGAATAGCAATCTTAGAGGAGTTCTTCATATATTGTAAAAGATTGGTTGGGGTAGACTTGCGAAAAGAATGTATCTTAAAAATTGTCTCCAAGAACTCATTTTAGAGACAAGCGTAGCTGGACTTTTTGTATAAATAAGAGCTTTTATACTTACGCACAAACTATTTGCACTTCTTTTTAATGTAAAAAGTTATTCAAAATGATCTATAAGGAATATAGATCACAAAACAGCCGATTGCCAAATGAATTGTTAACAGAATAGGCCAGGATAGTGTTGCTTTTGTCTTGTAGGAAAGTGAAAAAAAGATTCCTTAAGTCAACGTTTTGGAAAACCACTATTATCTAATTAACAATTTTACTTGAAAAATAGTGTAATTTTAAAAAATGGTAATCTTGTTGTACTGGTGGGTTGTTTCTAATAGACGTTGAGAACATGTGAAAGCATTGCTTATTGAAAAGTTAAAATGTGTTTTTCCATTGGATTGATCTAAACCAACCACCCCTTTTTTAATCCTTCTTTCATAACTGAGTGCCTTCCAGATGTATTAAAAATATAGAGTTGCAATATAAGATCAGTACAGGATCCATGAAAGGCGAATATAACTACTGAGGTCAATAAAATTTGGTGCAGTGATGTACTGTTCTGTAATTTTAATTTGTTTTCAGTATTTAAGGGGTACTATCTAAAACACAGATAACCTTTTATAGGTTTAAGATAGTACAAGAAATTATTTGGGAACTCCCTGTCTGTAAAAAGCTGTTTGGGTAGAACAAGGTAACCATATGAATTGATGAGTTCTCAGTTATGATTCTTAGCACTGGCTGGGGAATTCTGGCAATTGAAAGCCACACATTCAAGCTGCGGAAGCTGAGAAAACTCTACTGGATCATTCAGTGAGCAGGATTCTTTTAAGGGAGAAAGGTTGTTTCCAACTTGATAATTCTGAAATTCTTGTATCAAAATGTCAAAGTAAACCTTAACAACCATACAACCGATTTTCTAATAAACATTCTAATAAATTACAAGCTCATGAGTTACTAACTTGAATACCTGATTGTTTATCACCCCCACCCGAGTTGTGAGATGGTTGAATTTTAATGCTTAAATCAGCAGGGCTGTGAAGTGGTTTAGATTCAATTCCCAAATCATGCTTTGGACATGACACTTGTCACTAACAGTTCTTTAAGTATGTTCTCACATGGATTTGCAAACACATCTATACTTAATAATTGCAGACAGGCTCTGAAATATTTGGGGAACTGATGAGTAATTTTATTGGCTGTAAAATCAGCTCCTCTTCAATTTCAGATGATAAAATTTGGTCCAAACTCAAAACCATCCAGCCTTTGAAGAAACATAGGCTTAGAATCTTCATTTGATTATTCATTTCTTATGTACAAACATTGTATAAGAACAAGCTGTTAATTTCTGTGGTGGAAATACACCAGGATTTTAAATTGAATGCATGTTTTGTAATATTTTGAAAGGTTTTTAATTTTTTTTTTAAGCACAGCTTCAGAGTTGACTACTACAGTTTCTCAATCCAATATCTGGAAATCCTTGGTCCAAGAGTCCTTAAAGATATCAAGCAATGCATTGTGGATGTAGACTTACAGTGGGGAGCAGAATTCCTTACTGGTGTTTAAGATTAGCCTTTGGAAAAGAGTGTTATTTACACCACATTCTCAACTGTCCTTTACAGGTAGTTGTTTTAGGCTTTCTAGCCTTAATGCCAAGTCATCAAGGTTTTGGAAAGAAGGCCTAGCAACCTTTTCTTCCCTTAAAGAATTATTTGGAGGGTGTCATTCACTCACCATCACACATACTATTGTGCCATACAATGATGCTCTAAATTAATATCACCCTTTCTTGTAATTTACTCCAATTCTATCGTGGAACATATTATACTATCAACTACTAAATTCTTAGAAATCTCAAAAGAAGTGTTCGGTCACAATTGCTGAAAAAAACACTGGATAACTATATAATTATATCTAATAATTCTGATATTGTTCCATGTCAGAAAGTTTTCGTTTTTTAGCATTTTACTTTATTATGCGTTTGATGTTTGGTATTTTACATGAAATTTTGGTCAATGACCATTAATAAAATTTGATTAATTTAAAATACAAGTGTTTGTAAACATTGGAAAAAATATTCAACAATTTTCAGCTTGTCCTGGTGATGCTCAAATCATCCACTTCGTTGTTATGTAACTGCTTGTGTAATAGCAGTTGATACACACATATTTCCATTAAATAAAAAAAAAAACAATTCTTCCCAGTACATTTGGGAAACATTTATCACAGCTATACTGGTCCCGTGTGACCAGAAGATGTATAGCACTAATGTTTACAAAAAGTAATCTCATTAAGGGACCGGTAGGTTTTGTTATGAATCATACTATGCCACATGATAAGAAATCTTGATGTAGAAAATAACAGTTTTCCATGCAGACACTGACATTCTGAATGTGTGGGAACCTGATTCAATTGCATTAATCTTAGAATGCACACTTATTTAGAATGAAGAATGAAACTGATGCTAGGATGATCCATCCCATTCGCCTCTTTTGAGCCAAAGAATAAATATATTGGTTATCAGAGGCTTACATAATGAAGTCCTTGCTTTGATGGCCACATCATTATGAATCTGACTGTATGATCCTGTTAATACACACTACCCTCTGTATACTCCTTGTAGTAACAAATGTCTTGAACAATGTCTACTTTGGGGCACAGTTGAAATAGTTTGCAGAAAACAAATGGAATGTCAGGACAATGGGGATGATTAGGGACTGGGAGGAAGCCTTAGGAGATGTTAAGGGAGATTTTCAAGTGCCTCATAGAGTATGACCAGCTTAGTAATTCAGAGGCAGATGCCACTTGAATGTTAGGATTTTTTCTAACACTTGAGTGTTCAACACTAGAACCTATTACTAAGGGAGGCTCCTTATTAAGGCTCCTAATTGCTCATTGTATTCAAGCAAAGCTGTTTTAACCCTCCTTTTGATCCAACACAATAGAGCAGGGCTGTCAAACTTGCGGCCTGGATGTGTCACTAGCTGGCCATGCCAACACCCAGTTTAGTCAGGGGGGGGGGGAGTCCCGATACATCACATGATGACACGAGTTTGACAGGCCTGCTATAGAGGAAAAAAGGCATAATTTAGTGTTTATGATAAAAACTAGTGATGTTAATACTGTAAGGATGGTTTACTATATAAAGACTACAGTACTTCAATATATTGCCTCCTTGAAATCAATATTAATTTTAAAATACCCTGTTTTCCCCAAAATAAGACATCCCCTGATAATAAGCCCAATCGGGCTTTTGAGCGCATGGCAATAAGGC
>JANHFK010003423.1:18420-31368 GCA_036250565.1 Sibynophis collaris | reverse complement strand
CTCCATTCCCACCCCACTCTGGGGCCAGCCAGAGGTGGCATTTGCCGGTTCTCTGAACTGCTCAAAATTTCCGCTACGGGGGTTCTCCAGAACCTGCTGGATTTCACCCCTGGTCCCATCCGAGGCCACATAACCGCTTGGGAGGCCGCGAGGCTTCCCTCCACAAGCCACCTCCGTAGTGTGTGGGTGGGTGGGCCGAGACCAGCGGGGCCGCGTTACAGTTCGTGACCCCCACTCACTGGGATAACCCGGTAAAATCCGGCGCATGGCCACGAACCGGATAAACACTAAAGGGCAGCGGAAAGGCCACCTGCCTGCTTCTCTGGACTGGCATCGGGTGATTCACAGGGAAAGGCCGGTTGGGCAAAAACTGGCTTCCCGGCCCCGTAACAGAGCTTGGGGGCTGGCAGAGAGGCTGCCCCGGCCCTCAGCGCAACCCAGGCGGGCGGCCGAGATCCGCGCCGAGCGAACCCCGTGGCCAGAATCGCCGAGGATTTCCCCAGCAGAAACGGGAAGAGGACGGTGCCCCGTGCCGCTCTCCACCGCTTTTCTCCTCAGGCGAGCTAGGAAAGGCGGCCTTGCCCCGTGCAGCGCCTCCCGTCCTATCGGGGCCCTCCGCGAACGGGAAAGGCGCTTGCGCGTTACACGCGCCGAGCCGCCGCTTCTGGCCCTATTACCCACCCGCCCTGCCGCAATTTGTAAAAAGCCCGGCCGGAAAGCAAGCCTTGCCGCGCTCACTCCCGAGAAAGGGAGGGACGCGTAGCGGCCACGGTGAGTCCTAGCCCGGGCGGGGGTGCTTCCCGGCGCGGAAAGGAGAGGAGGCCGCGGGGGAAAGAAAGCGCGGGTGGAGCCGTGGCTGGCTGGCCGGAGAGGCGGTTTGGGAGGACGGCTCGGCGGGGCGTTTCTCCTTCTAAGGGGCTCGGTGGGGCAGTCCGGGGAAAGCTCAACGCCGGCTGCTCCCCTTTTTTCCGTCCCGGCGGGGAGGCCTTTTGGCCAAAGGACAGGCCGAGCCAGGACTTCAGGCAGCTCGACTCCTTTCCTCCCCTTTTATTTCAGAGGGGAAGGAAAGAACCCCTTCCCTAAAAATTTGCAGGCCCCGTTGGACCCGCAGACCCGCGGAGATGACAGGTTAAGCCAGAAAAGGTTAAAACTTGCCTCTCACCCTCCCTCCCATTGAAATTAGGCTGTGGGTTGCTCCTAAGGTCACCCCAAAATTCAAAACTAGCAGCCTCCAGTGGCTGGAGAAAGCGAGGGGGGCGTATGCTCATGTTTCTCTCCATACCCCCCCCCCCCGGCTTCTTTTTTGGCTACCTGGAGAAACGAAGGTTTTGGGATGGACGGGCCCTTTCCCTTTCATTGAAAACTTGCCCTGCTTGTGATTGTCTTCCACCCAATGGGCCAAAAAAATAAAAATCCAGGCTGCCTTGTTTATGGGGCAAAAATCCCTGCATGCTTTTTGTTTTCCTTCCCACACGTAAAATGGCTGCAGAGGGTTGTTTTGGGAATGAAAAGTGAAAGCTGAAGGGAAAAGTGTAAAATATCACTGAGGGGGCAGTATCCCGTAAGGATGTGAAAGCCTGTTGTTTGATAAATCATGCAGCCCAACTTTTTTTAAATTTAGAAGTAGGTCACATTGCTTTTAGCAAAGCTTGCTTTTAAGTAAGGGAACTATTGGATTGCTTCTCTTGTTATTTCATCAGTCTCTGCTACAGCACCTGAAACTTTTGCTTGGGACCTGGGTTGTTGTGAAAGATACGAAAGGTGCTGCCTAATATTTCTTCTTGCGCTGGCATTCTTCCAAAGTATACAAAACTGTTTTGTATATCCTATTACTCAGATAATTCCCATTCCCAAGTCCTATTATGCTTGAAAACATAGTTGCACAAAAGTGTGTATAGTTGTATAATCTCAGACTAATCTAATCTAATGCTCTTTTTATGATAGAGCTTTCCATTGATATGTTATAATTGAAATCATAGAAATATCCCATCAAAGTATTTCTCCATTTTCTTTCTACACAGGTGTTTAATATACTAAATATTAATACATTGTTCAGAGTGGCTTTTTAATTCTCAGCTACCAACATTAAGTTAAAACAAATAAGTTTGGTATAGGGTTAGGACCTGTAAATTGAGATAGAAAGATCAAGGTCTTAACCGTCCTTGGTATTACTATTCACTATTTAATTACAGAGTGTGTAGATAATTCAAAAGAAACTGCAGAAATGATACAGTCATTGCAAAAGTAATGGTGAGAACATATATGCATGTTGGCTCCACAGTCATGTCAGAAAATGCTGACTATAATATTATTCTAATTCTGTGGAAATGAAATCCAAAACTGCTACCATTAAATCTATGTCTGCAATGGCACCTAATAGTCACATCAGCACTCCCAGAGATCTGTTTTCTTCAGTAGATACTTCTATTTTTCTGTGTCGAGAACACTAATATATGATATCACCCATATTTATATGGATGATGAGTTATATAGCACAATGACACATTTACACAAGTAATGAGAACTATTACTCATATAAGGGCAGTGTTAATTGATGAAATATGCAGAGCTAAGATTTGGAATGTTGAACTGAACCTGAGGGATATTTGAGGTAGACATGAGAGATTTTGGAACAAAGGAGCAGTAATTTTAAAATAGACATTTCAGAATTTGTCTCTTTGCTGTTTTATCCCAAAGCTGGCAGTTAATTATTTGTTGACTCTCTTATCAACACTTTTGCTTCCCAAATTGCCTCTAAATTACCAAGATTATATTAATGCTTTAAAAAAGAAAGAAAATGTGTAAAATTTTAATGTAATAATAAACTTAAGATATCAATACATATCTTTTTAAAAGGTGATAGAATGAAGGTGTTTTCATTTCCATTTTGATCTTGCGTAATGAATGGAGATTATAGTATTCATCTTGAATAAAGTGATGTTGCAATAATGATTCATCATACACGGTATGCTTCTGGAAAGCTCTAGGTTTAGGTAGAAGATCTTTTCAGAATTCTTAGGTGCATGAATAAAATAAATCTGTAATGCCTGGAAATTGAATAGAACTGTTATCAGATTTATTCTACCTATTATTCTTTTTGCTAAGATACTTTTGTAAATGTTTAGCAAAGACAAACAAATATTTACAGTGCATTTATAGAGGTTAATTCAATGAATTAACTTGTTTTCAGCATTTTATACTGCGTATCCTAAGGGAGTTTTAACTGTTCAAAACTTTTTAAGAGGGCATATTCTCTCTGGCACACAGATATGTTTTTTTTTTCAAAGTGACTATTTCCTACGTAAGTATTTCCCAACTTTAGCAGTTTTAAGATGTGTTGCCTTCAATTCCCAGAATCCTGGGAGTTAATATCTACACATCTTAAAATTGGTAAGGTTGAGAAATAATGTTCTACACCAGCAGCCATCAACCGGTGGTCCGTGGACCACTGGTGGTCCACAAGAAAATTTTGGTGGTCCGCAGAAAAATTATTTACATTTTTTATATAGCACTAAATAGTATTTATCTTTTTAAAAAATTCATATTAGTGGTCCGTGGGATTTAAAATTATGAATTTAGTGGTCTCTGAGGTCCGAAAGATTGGTGACCCCGTTCTACACTACCCTGTATTATAACCCTTTCTTAATATGTAAGGGACCAGTGATATTGATATAAATTTTTAGAAAAAATTTGTAAGATATTTAAAAATATAGGAATAGGTTTTTATAGGCATTATGATATGTAGAATTTTAAATAATTTTATGTAAATCCCAATTTACCTAAAACATCTGTTTTTCAAGAATCCATATATTATTTTTCAAAAGGACTATATGTCTTGTCACTTTTCTTGTTTTTACATGCGTTTGCTATTGCTTCTTAAATGAACTTTGCACTGTATCTAGTCGTCATATTGCAAAATTACTCCTTACTAAGTATTTTGAGAGTAATGAGTTTTTAAAAATAATACACATGCTACAAGTTGCAAAATGGATTTTTTACTATATTGGATTATTATTTTCCTGGAGCTGTGGCACAGAAGTATTACAGGAAGGGAGAAACTTTGTCCATTGCAATACAGAATATGGCTTGTTTTTTTAAATTAGTATTTTATCTTTTCTAATAAATTTCTTGCTAATTAAATGGAAGTCTTAAATTTAACATTTCATTGAGAAAATACTTCTAAAA
Organism: Sibynophis collaris; assembly: GCA_036250565.1. NCBI lineage: Eukaryota > Metazoa > Chordata > Lepidosauria > Squamata > Sibynophiidae > Sibynophis > Sibynophis collaris. Next base: position 27,183 of record JANHFK010003423.1, on the reverse strand, counting down.
ATTCTCTGTTAATCAAAAAGTTAATTTGTAGATTATTTACTTAGGGTTGGACAAATTTGGATTCCATTAACGTGTATCTGTTTATTTTCTTGCAGCAGATTAAAATTGCACATGAAGTTGTTGACATGAATGCATAAATACTGCTATGCACTCCTCAAGGCAACATCATCTTAAATGTCTCCTAAATGTGGTAGGATTGAATTAAATACTTTCTGTGGTTCAGTCTGAAGCAATATTTGAATCATGTTTAGCTAGGAATAAAATATATAAGATTCTAGGTTTGAACAGAAAATCATATTTGGAATTGGCTCAGATAGAAGAAATACATGTAGGATAGGATATTTCCATGTCTCCAAAATATCTTGTTATTTCTGGCATGTTCCCATACCCATTTCTCATTCTAAACTGCTAACTCTAGTTCATTTTCTATTAGTCTATGCAATATGCAGCATTTCAGATATAAAATGTTAAAAAAAAATTGATAAAGTTTTTTGAATTATAATCCATTTGAGACATGAGAAACCCTTAGAAGATTTTTAGGTGAAAATATCCCATGAACTACAGTTAAACCATAGTTGCTATAACCTCTTTTGATTCAGGCTTTATTTTTAACTTTGAAAGTGCCTAAACAATCACTGCAGCAGAATTTCTTCTATAAGCAGTTTATATTTAGGAAATCTAGTCCATAGCACCAGTGTGCCCAGCATATGTCCAGGAACACTTTAAAAGTTGTACTATCTTTCCCAAATGCTGCTTAGCAGTTAGGTGAACTCCTTTGTGAATGTTCAGTTGTGTATATAATTAATAAGTTTTGTATTTTTTCTTCCTGTCTGAAAGAACATTCAAGGCAACTTGTAGTTAAAACAACGCAAACGAATATATCCATGTGTATGTGTGGTGTGTGTAATCACATACACATGCATACACATAGATTAAATCATAAACAATTGCCATTTAAAGACCAGCTGTTCCTAAAGAAGATTGAATGTCAAACATAGCTTCTGAGAAAGTACATTTCCCAGATTGGGATCAATGCAGAAAAGGGCTTTCTTGACCATTCTAGATAAATAAGCTTTGGAGTAGAGGAACTTTAGAAGGCTTCGCATGGAGATTAGTACCCAAGCGGTTTCATTATGGCAGAGGTGATCCCTCTTATAATCAATCCTAAGCTGTTTATGGCTTTAAAAGTTAATAATGGAAAACATTTGGCTATTCAGAACAATCTTCCAGTATAGGCATTTCCCTACGCAATTATTTTCAGAGCTTTAACACCAGTCCCCCCAAATTGGATTACATAATTTGAAAATCCTTGAACAGCATTATTCAAGCTCTGCTTTAACTTAATTTGTGATGACTGCCCTATATTTTTATGTTACATTTTTTTTTGTGTTCCAAGAGTTTGCTTAGATATTTTAATAGTTAATATATGTATATAATTAGAAGTTGTATAATCTAACTTCATGAGTTATTAAATTGGTTTAGGGTCACTGTTAAATATCTTAATTGGTGTTTTGTTTGTGGTTTCCTGTAATACTTTTGAAGTAGAACAATTGATACTACATTTTTTGAAGCAGAACAATTGGTACTATATTGTTCTAGAATGATATTTAATACATGCATAACGTTTTTGGAAACTGCTTTGAAAAAGGCCTTTAGAAAAGTATTGCATCACTTCCAAATAGCAATTATTTGAAAATAGGAATAACCCTTTACCACAAGGATGCAATTGCAACTTGGGAGACTACTTCATCTCTCTGAAAGGAGAAGTTGTAGTCTTTGGAGCTTCTAAAAGTTGTTTTTACTTTTTAACACGATACAAAGAGAAATCATTATATATGTGAGAAGCAGTGACACTAAACGCATTCAGTTTGTGAAAGGTAAAATGCAGTTAAACAAATTTCCCTTTGGCTTGATCATGCCTAAGTTTTCTGGCATATCCTCTAAAAAACCAATTTACTCTAGCAATAAAATAGCAACCACACACTTAGGATAGTTGTGAGAGTAAAAATTTTCAAATCACATAACTATTTGAAATAGTTAAATACTTTTTTTTGGCTCCTTCAAATCATTGTTGACTCCTGGCCACTGTCCTTGTAGTGATTGACCCATGGCACTTACCTGGCTTTGTGTTTAAAGTGGGACTAGAACTCTCATTCTACCTTCTAGCCAGATACCTTAACCACAACACCAAACTGGCTCTCTATTAGATACATACAACAGTCACATTTAAAGTTACGTGTTTTTCTATCACTCTGAAGATATAAATTCAAAAATTCTCACAGTGTTTTTATTTGGGTCAGTTGTAAAAATTGAGGGGTGAAAATAGTGTACCTTGATATAAATGCTAACCTTATTGGCTAACCTTTTCTTCTGTGACAGTAATGCTGGTGGAACACTTTTGCAGATTGAAATTGGCAGACTATTGAAAGGACTTGCAACATGTTATGTTGGGGCAATGCATCTTTTGGACAACTTGGATTGGGCGGTATTGACGAAGAGATTGTCCTGGAACCCAGAAGATGCAGCTTCTTTGTAAACAAAAAAGTTCAAGATGTCGGCTGTGGACTGAGGCATACTGTGTTTGTATTGGATGATGGAACTGTGTATACCTGTGGATGTAATGATTTAGGACAATTAGGCCATGAAAAATCTAGAAAACGACCAGGTAAGATAAAAAATAATGTTGGTTGGATCCTGCAGAGTTTTGATTCTAAATTTTGGTACAGATTTGCACACATGAAGGCATCTAATTAATTTATAATATCAAACATTCATATTTAAAGAGCTTTACCACTATTTTTGAATGAATGGAATGTTAAGATTTTGAAAATACTATATTTGAGGAACTTTATCTACAACGAATGTTTAAAATTTTTATGGTGGTATTTTTTATCCTGGACATCATTTTGAAAATTGATAATTTGTACCAGGAAAGGTATATAATAATCTTAAAGTGGATGGGGCTGATTCAGTTTCCTTTTATGAAATGCTTGTAAAAGATTCCTCTCTATGTGACTTTCTATTTATATATATCCTTCCCAGTTCAGTATCCACATGTGTTTTAAAGGGAAAAAAATCCCTATTTTTTGTTTATTATACTTGAATTAAATTCAGCAAATTTAAGTTTAAAGGTTGAAAATTTGATAAAACAGCAAGCACCTAGATGGTTTGGAAGATCCAGCCTATCAGTGACAGTGATAAAATAAAATTTGCATGGCTTTACCCTATAAAAGTAACCCATCCATTTCTATAGAATTATTTTCTTGGGAAGTATGGCATTTTAGTACTTCTAGAAAGGTTTTGGCTAATCTGCATGACTAATGGATCCTTAGGAAGGCAGGCAACTGAAGATTTTTTTTAACTTTTATATCCCAGTCTCTTGAGTGAAGTCTTAGTATAATATTTGAAGGAAATGATAGAAATGACAAAATGCTTTATTATAGCTTGGAAAATTTTGGAAGGCTGAATCTTCTATTCAGTTTTGCTTTCTAGGGAAGGTAAGCAGCTATAGTTTTCATTCTTAAATCCTTATATATATTTCAGGTAGTCGTTGACTTACAATTGGTCGTTCAACCAGTTACAATGGCCTCAGAAAGGGTGCTTTACAGCTGGTTACCAAGCACCCTGCCATGGTGATCACCATTTGCAATCTCCTTGCCAGTTTCCCAAGAAAGTCAGTGGGGAAGTGGCAAAGAAGTTTGCATGCTGCCTCCACCTCCTGAAATGATTCTCTCTTGTCTTTGTGGCACTGGCTGAAAGAGCTGCTTGCTGGGATTTCCTGAATATTTTATTTCCAGTGTGATGACTGGGCATGAAAGCAACAGAGCTAGAGTGAAGGCTTAACTCCCTTTTATTGCTCCAACTTTTCCCCTCAAAGGTCCCACAGATCATTAAGTCCAAAAGCAAAGCTCCAAACACACACACACACACACACACACACACACACACACACACCTCCACTAGTTCCTGGCTGCAGTGAGTCCACAGGAGCATCCAATTCTGAGAGCAGACAGAGTTCAGGAAACTTGGTTCTAGGGAGTCTTTGTCGCACGAAGGGTTTGCTGGGGCTACAGCCACAACCCAAAGAAGAGCTGTGTTTCTGAGTACTTGCCCACGACCAGGCCAGGCAAAGCAAGGCAAGTTGAACCCTGGCAAAGCAAGGCTAAGCACAATAAGACAAGGTGGCAAGATGTCAACAACTGCAAGTATGGCTAGAAAAAGGCAACGCTTATTCCCGACAAGCGCTCCTCCCCAGGGCATCTCTTTAAAACTTATTCTCCAGGTGAGCCTTGTGATGGGTGGGGCGCCCTCCCCCCCGAGCTGTCAGTTCGCCCTGCGCTGGTCCTGCCTTCTCTCCACCCTCCACTCTCAAGGATCGGGTGGGGAGTCAATTGCTCCTCCCCAGAGCTTCATTGCTCCTCTGCTCCGCTGCCTATTCTTTCCCTCTCCTCCTTCCTCGCTCGGTTGTCTTGCGCCATCTCTCCATCGCTGATCACCCCTCCAAGCCCGAGGGACCCATGAGTGCCTCATCCTGGCTGCTCCTCCGGGGTCAGAGAAGCTGTGCCATCCTCCCATCAGTCCCAGCTGCGTCTTATCCTCCTCCTCGGACCATGCTCCAACGGGGCCATGACAGTCTTGCAGCCCAATGAAGGATCCCCCCACCCCCCAAAGGGTAAATCCTTTGTTGGGCTGCAGGACCAGAGCTAAAATCTCCAGGATTTTAACACTGCTCCTGTAGACTAGTGAAGGATTTCTTCCCTGTGGATGGGGAATGGGAGAGGAAGTCTTTTGTTGGGCTACAGGAATGGAACTAAAATCTTCAGGATTTGAATTCTGTTCCTGCAGCCCAATGAAGGATTCCACACACACCCCATGGACTTTCCCGTGGCCTCCTCCTCCCCTGGGCATCTTGGGCTTCTTACCTGGGATTGCTTAATGACTGCAACTAGGAATGCTGGGGTTGTACTCACTAGGCAAAGTAGTTACACAAGTGTCTTGTTTAATTACCATTTCATGCAACAACTGAGAATGCCAATCCCAACTGTGGTCATTAAGTTGAGTATGTGGGCAATAGTAGTGTGATATTCAGTGTTACATTTTGTGATTATATTAGCTATTTATATCCCAAGTTTTAGTGCAGAAATTCAGAAGTTATAGTCTCTAGAAACCACTCAGATCTGGGCTTTTGACTGTATGAAAATCAGTTCCAGGTATAGTTAGATGTGATGGCTTCCCCGGATGCTGACTCAGACAATGAGGAAGAGCTGACTGTAGGAACTCCAGAGGGAGATGTAGAGGAGTTCTGGGGACTGTGGTGGAAAGTGTGGAGGAGTGTCGGGAAGTTGCTGAGGGCTGCAGCCAGGAGTGGAAAGGCCAGGCACCTTGGAGAGGTTGCTGGAGGGGCGACCAGACTCATGGCCATCTGAAGAAGGAAAAGGAGAGCTTGCAGCTGGCCAGCAAGGATGAGGAGGAATTGACTCCTCCACCTGATTTGCAGATGCATAGGGCTGAGAGAAGGAGGCACAATAGAGGTTGGCAAGGCTACTTGAGAGGTGGCAGCCTCATCTCCTGATGAGCTACACAGTCAAGTGCCTGTTTAATTGGATGAATGGAGGTGGCGTGGGAAACAAGTGGCCATCTCTTTCTGTGTGCATGCTTCACACATGCTCTTGGTTTTCTCAGCTCTTGATTGTGTTATAATTGACCATGTGTTTGGACCTTGGATTTGTTTGTGGATTTTGCATCTTTGCCTTGGATTTCAGTCTGGACTTGGACTGTGGACTTTGTGGACTTTGAATTTTCCTTTGCCCTTGGATTTGGTAGCCTTGTACCTTGATAGAGCACTGTTGGACTCCTAGGACTTTATAGTGGATGCAAGCGGATCTTGGAGATTCATATTAGGAGCTTGGACTTTCAGTAAAACTCTTAACACCTTTGTGCGTATCATGCTTGTGTACTGAAACAGGACACTAGATAAATTCAAGAAGATCCATGTTTAGGCTGTCTGTTTTTCAATTAGTAATGGCTTCAGTGCTCTCCTAATTAATCCAAATTGCTGCTTCTAGCATGAGTGAAAATATTTAGGGTTCTGAAACTTGTCCCTTGGGGATAAAAATTCAGACCTTGCTGGGTGCCATTATTAATAAGTAGACTTAGAGTTCTCAGTCTGTGATGTATCTTAGGCCAGAAATAGTATAGAATTGACTTGATTTGTTTGTAAAGACACATTTTTCTGCTATTTCTTCTGCTTAATAACAGCCACTTTTTTATAATTACAGAGCAAGTTGGTGCCTTGGATGCTCAAAACATTGTCACTGTTTCTTGTGGAGAAGCCCACACATTAGCATTAAATGACAAGGGTCAAGTCTACGCCTGGGGTTTTGCTGCGGATGGGCAGCTGGGCTTACCTGGCGCTGAGGAATATACCAGAGTCCCCAGGTAAAACAAAATAATGAAAGAATGTTTCAAAAATTCCTTAGGAAAATGCTTACTTTTGGATTATTTTAATTGCTTCGTCTATGTACATTTGGGGCATGATGGCTCAGCAGTTAAAGACACTGAGCTGCAAGACCAGAGTGCCTTGTGACGGGATGAGCTCTTGTTACTTGCCCCAGCTCCTGCGCACCTAGCAGTTCAAAAGCATGTTATATGTGAGTAGATAAATAGGTACCACTTTGGTGGGAAGGGAACAGTGTTGGCTTATAGTCATGCTGGCCACAGGACCATGGAGGTGTCTTCAGATCATGCTGGTTTCCTCCTCTAAGAAACGGAATTAGCACTGCCCCCTGGAGTTGGAAATGACTGGACAAGGGAAGCCTTTACATTTAACTTTATATACATTTAGAATTTTTCAGATTCAGTTTTTTATAAAATAATTTGCATCAATATACTCTTGAAAGCTGCTGTACTGTACTGAACCAACCACTAGAATTTCCTGAACATTTTCTTTTCAGTATTTCTTTAGCTATATACTCAGGGGTAGACAGCATACAATTTTTTGTAATAAGTAAATATTTATAATACTGATATTCTTTATGAGATTCTAATTGGGAATTTAATGTAAGTTAAGTAGCATGATAATTTATCCGTGGATGTGGACAGGACCAAAATGCAATGTATATTTGATTTAATTAAAATTAAATGCTGATAATATTTTGTTTGTTTAAAGATTTCCCTCCTTGGTCACATTCAGATTTAGCCATGGCTTTTGGGAGGTTTCTATAAATCACATCCAAGACATACTGTACTTTTGCTAAAACTGGCTCGTTTTCATTATTGGTAGATGCACTTTTTTGAGTTAAGTGTGAGAATGGGATAATATTATGAAGTCAGTTTCATTTTAGCAGTTGCAAAAAAGCAAGTGGGTATTTCTGAGGTTTTAATGATTTTTTTAGGACATTTGGAGATTTATTTTGATTTACTAAGGTGCCATCCTTGAACTGTGTAAGTAGCACATTTTTCAACACATAGCCTTAACACTCATGCAGCATTTTAATTCTGAATATTGTAGATTTGCTACAAATCTACAATTAACATTTCATGTATTTAAAAATATTTATATACCCTTATATCAAAAATTAATTTAAGTGAATAATTTGAAGCCCCAACGTAAGAGCTACATGCTTAGAACAATTATAGTGTATTTGTGATAATATCCATCATACTTTCTTCTCAAAAGTTCCCTCTCTTTCTAAGAACTAGGGCCAATTAAAAAATAGTGTGATTTACTGTTTAGACCTGCAGGAGCAAAAAAGGTTGGCTAGTATCCAGTATCCAGAGCACAAAGATTTCTGTATTGCAATTGGTAACTGCTGTCTAGAATAATAGATAATTTCCAGTGGTTACTAGAGCTTTAGGTCTCCTTAGTTTAATAGCATTGCTCCATTATGTCCTATGTGTTAAACTTGGAGCAGGTTCAAAACTGCTCACAGTTTATATAAGTGGACTAGAAAGCTATGCTGGGGCTGCAAAAAGAGGAAAGGCCAGTGTGATTTAAATATACTAATTTGTACTGCAGGAATCAAAATATTTTGGATGATGTGAATATTTGCTTACATTTGATCTGAACTCACAGTTTCAAAAGCTATAAGTCTACTACTACTTTAATCTGAAAATTAAGTGTTTTCCTTATATTTAAACTGGTTTTAGCCATATAGATATGTACAAGTGTGGTAAATTTTAAGTTCTGTATTTAGATTTCTGTTATGTTCTAAATATAGACCCTGTCCCTCCCTGTTCTTTTACATTTAATAGAAAGAGAACAGCCTTCATTTTAGATTTTAAATTTCATGCTCTGTCCAAATGTATTCTGATGGGATTTATTTAAATTCTAGTTATTTAAAATAAAATGGAGTCAAAGTGTGTTTTCATACTCTAGTTCAGGGGTGTCAAACTCAAGGCCCGCGGGCCGGATCCGGCCTGTGGGTTGCTTAGATATGGCCCGCAGAGCTGGCCTCGAAATATCAAAAGGACCAGCTCACGGTCGGCCTCTGTCGGCCAAAACCTGCCACGGGTGGGGGGTGCACGCAGCCCATTTTCAGTCTCCACCACCTCTGCTGGCCGAAAACCTGCCCCATTTTGGTTAGCAAAGTGCTACAGGAGGCAGCACTTTCTTCACCTTCTCTTTAGCAGCATCTGCCAACTAGAACTTGGTACCCTCCAAGATCTGGAATGCTGTTGTTCAGAAGAGCCAAAAACATCTGGCTGTTCAGCCAGATTTTTGATGAGAGAGAGTGATCCCCCTCGTATCACCGAGTTTGTCAT
>JANHFK010003422.1:122252-133507 GCA_036250565.1 Sibynophis collaris | reverse complement strand
TACCCAGGAAAAAAATCCTTGAACTTTCTTGGCTTTTGACTATTTTCCCCACTAGATCAAATTTGCTTCCTGTTGCTGTTATGACCACCAACTTCAACCCAAATGCAGAATTTTGCCATTAGCTGGGATTTTGATTAGAAAAAAAACACAACACCATCTACAATGGAGCCATCTAAAAATGTCTCCAGTCTCCTGGTCTCCAGGCTTGGTAACAACACCAGGTCTTGAAGGACTTCTAGAATGAAAACAGGGATGGAGCTAACCTGACTCCAGGGAAGGGAGAGAGAATCTTCCATTGGGCAAGCACCACAGTCGAGAAGCCCATCTTCCTGGGACCCAACAAACTAGGTCCCTGGCAAATAGTGTCTGCAATATACCTTCTCTGCCAGATTTTATGAGATGCAATCAGCATAAAATGTATAGTCCAATGAACAAGAATACTTACTTGTGCTCTGAATACGATCACACCACTGAGTAGCCACATCTAGAAGAGAGCAGAACCTAACCTTAGATTATGTGTAAGGCAAATCCTTTCAAAGTTGCCAAACTGTGAGTAATGATGTAATTCCTTTTGATGGACTCATCCACTGTAACAGTTCATTATTACATTGATCTCAGTACCAACCTCCGATCTCACCTGCTGTAGCAAGCCAGAACACAGTCCCTGCATATAAATAAGGGAAGCAGTTGAAAAACGGGACATTCTTATTAATACTGTACCACACCTTTCTATTCAGGTGTCCTTACTCTGGCAGCAGAAGACAAACTGGCATTCTCTCAAAGTCTTCTCTTTAGAGAGTTGCTATACAATAGCTCCAGGTTACAAACTGGTCATCTTGGAAACCAGTAAACAGCAATTTGTAATCCAGTAAACTGGAATTACCATATCCTGGAAATAGTCACATTTCAAAGTAGAATCAGATATATTCTTGTTTTAAATAAATCCAACTTCCAATTTTCTCTTTTTTTCAGAGAGGAAGCAATGATCAAGTTTTGATATTTAGAGTCCCACTGATCGTTCAAAGAAATTCCTAAAATGCTTATACAGCCATCACTCGGAAGGGAAAGAGGGATCTCATTTCGGTAGAACTAAGTTTCCCCAGGGACCTTAACCCACACATGGCAACCTCTGGACTTCCAAATGTTGTTAAATTCCTTTTCCCATCTCTCTGTCTGTTGGCCATGGAAGACTGACAGCACTTGGAAGATCATATATTGTCCCTCCCTATCCCAAAACCATTCCCAAGATTCTTTTGAGATCGTCTCTTTAAAGCCTGTTTGTATCAAAGGGAAATCTAAATCTAGCACAGAAAGCTCCTTGAAAATTACCTTTACACGGTACTCTAATTTGTGATTAAGGATTCAATATAAATGCAGAACAGAGAAGTGTCTGGATGATCTTCAATAAAAGACTGGACGAAAATCAAGCCGACCAACCCACACCTAGACCACCTACCTGCGTTTTCCACTCTCCAGTGGACTGCTTTATTCTCGGCGCCGCTTGCCACATTCCCTGCGAAGAGGTTATTTTTGCTGGGTCTGGGTCTGCCTTCTTCTAGCCCCCCTGGCCCCGAAGCCAACTTCGCCGGCAGGATGATCTCAGAAGCCGCCACGTGCCAAGCGGGCGGCTGGAAGGATATGCCAGGTTCCTCGAAAGCGCTTTCAGCGGAAGGAAGGCTCTGAGGAGCAGCAGCCTGGCAGGGGACCGAGAAATCCAAGTAACCCATGCCTGGTCTCGGGGGCAGAATGGGGGCTTGAGGGCTGTTAGGCGGGTCGTAGGGTCCTCTCTGGCCGGGAGGGCGGCTCAGGCACTCCCAGAGTATGGAGGGAGCGTGGGGATTCCTCACGCAACTTCTGGTGACAGGTGGATCCATGGAGCCTTGCGGCTTCGGCGCGCGGGCACTTCTGAATGAAATCGTCGGAGAGGCAAGGAAGTTTGGCGGAAAATCAGTGCCGAGGAGAGAAGTGGCTGCTGCGAATCGTTCGGGAAACTTGGCAAAATTCTTCCTTAATGTCCGCAAGACAACGTCCTCCTCCTTCCCAAATCGGGAGCTTCCTTGCTATGAAACAACTGAGCCCAGGAAACACTTTTTAAAGCCCGGGGGGGTGAGTAACAAGTTTGGGAGGAGAAATTTGAGAGAGGGAGGGCTTAACTCGAATCCCCAGCCCCTCCAACCAAAGCCAAGTACGCAACGATTAATCACACGAAACCTTAGAGGCGCATCAAATGGGAAACGCAGATGGAGACTTTTAAAGAAACACTGTACTTAAAAAAAAACAAAAAACTGGAGGGGGGGGCGGGAGAATATAATGCGCACACAAAGAGGGTTTAATATTTCGTTCTCACATTGAGGTTAGTTTTATTGCATTTAGGGAAAAATAACACGTTTGAGATTTGAAAAGGAAAAAAAAAAGTAACATTTTGCACCAGAACCCAAACGCCTGCCAAAAGGGCACCAAGGGAACAATATAAATTGAAGAGATCGCGGTAGAGCGACTGCGGATAAGATGAAAGAAAACGGGAGTGAAGAGCAGTTGGAGGGAAAGACTTAAGGCCTGATTTAAAACTTTGAAGCTTACATTGTTACACAGAGTGAAAAGATATCTCCGAAGGCGTTAAGAGAAGGGTGACCAGATCAAAGTGGAAATAACCCTTTAGAGATCAAACTAATTTGATCTAATTGAACTAATAGAACTTTTGGTTATAGAAGTTGTGTCTCCTCAAATATGATTTTGTGGTCAAGTAGGATATACTGCTACTTTATCAGAATCTTTGAATGGTAACAGGCTAATTCAATTTCAATATAATGATCAATTTGTTCACCCTTACAATTATTACACATTTGGATGAACATGATTTATTCCCATTTTTAAAATTGTCTTTGAACTTTTCAACATCTGTGCTGAAGTGCCTCATGAAAACTAGAAATAGGTGAAACTTTTTATTTGTTTGCCAGACATGAAACTCCTTTTATCCCATTTTTGTATCACTTAACGAAACTGAACAAATACATGTTGTGTACATTTCTTTATAAACACATGTTTATATCCACTTCTGGCGTACAAATGTTTTGCAGTATTTATGGTCATAATATGTGGATTACATTACCGTATATATTTATACAGGCACCTTTGTCTATTCTGAGGAATATAATATTTTTAAGGATTGGGAATTGCATAGGAAACATATGAATTTGGATTTCAAGGTGTAAATACGTTTTTTCTTTATTTATAATGAAATTATGGGATATGCTTCCCTCATTTACAAATACAGATAGCCTTCAATTTATGACACCAACTGAGCCCAAATTTGAGTTTTGCCCCATTTTACAACCTTTCTTGCCACAGTTGTTAAGTGAATCACTGCAGTTTTTAAATTAGTAACACGGGTGTTAAGTGAATCTGGCTTCCCCATTGACTTTGTTTGTCAGAAGGTCACAAAAGGTGATCACATAATCCGGGGACACTGCAATTATCATAAATATGAACCAATTGCCAAACAACTGGATTTTGATGACACAACGGTCATGGGGATGCTGCAATGGTCATAAGTGTGAAAAACTGTCATAAATCACTTTTTTCAAAGCCGTTGTAACTTTGAATGGCCACTAAATCAATGGTTGAAAATCAAGGACTACCTTTTATAGATCCCTCTGATCAAAGCAATACTCAAAGAGCTTTTTTTTTTTTTACATTACTTTGAAAGGTAAACACTGTAACAAGAGAGTTTTAAACAACTATAAATAAGACCTTTATGGGTAGTTTCTGACTTTTGCTTTTCTGGTGGCTCTTTGTCTTATACTAAATTTGGACTTCACGTATCTCCAAAGCTGTTTTTAATGTAACCTCTTTTATAATAATTTTATTTTTGGAGATGACCTATTAAAGCCAAAATGTAATAAATAGAAGAAACAAAAAAGAAGAAAAGAATAGAAGTTGCAACTAAAATGGAATTGAATATAATGAATATAACAGTGTCAGCTCCGGACTGAGCTATGCAGCTCTTCTTCAGGATTGTGAGCTTTGTTGTTAGTTGCAAAGTCGTGTCCAACACATCGCGATCCCATGGACAACATTTCTCCAGGCCTTCCTGTCCTCTACCATACACTGGAGTCCATTTAAGCTCACGTCTACTATTTCAGTGATTCCATCCAGCCACCTCATTCTCTGACGTCCCCTTCTTCTTCTTTTGCCCTCAATCTTTCCCAGCATTAGGCACTTCTCCAGGGAGTCCTTCCTTCTCATTAGGTGGCCAAAGTATTTGAGTTTCATCTTCAGGATCTGGCCTTCAAAAGAGCAGTCAGGGTTGAACTCCTCTAGGACTGACCGGTTTGACCGCCCTGCAGTCCAAGGGACTCGCAGGAGTCTTCTCCAGCACCATAGTTCAAAAGCCTCAATTCTTTGGTGCTCAGTCTTTCTTATGGTCCAATTTACCTAAGCAATTTAGGTAGCTTAGACCCCTCTATAAGATGCAGTAAAATGTTATTCTCACATTTCGATCTATGTGCTTGTTCAGCAGAAAATATAGAAGAAAAGAAAGGCAAGAAATATAAAGCCCAGTGATGTCAGAGATAGCTATGCTCCACTGATATGCCTAGTCAGATCAGTTACAAATTAGATCCGTAGAAAGGAATTACCGGGTACCCCCAAATTTCCTTATAGCATTATACTAAGTGTGTAGATTCGAAATATCGATAACTGCACACGGCAAATATACTTCTGATCAGTGTGCCAGAAAAAACAGGCACAACTTGGCTTGAAGAGATCCCTGCCATCAACTCAGCGATCTAAATCAATTTTTTAAAAAACATTAAGCGCAGATTTAGTTAATACTTCCGGTTCTAAACTGACTGTGGGGGGTGTCAAACATAATGGGCACGCATCATGCAGGGCACGACTCCATTATTTTTCATTTCGGGGGAGCTCTCAGCAGAATCTACGCGGGATCCTGGGAGTTGTGTTACTGCCTTGTCTCTAAAGAGACAAGCTTTTTCCATTCTATCCGCCCTTCCATTCAAGACACTTCAATAAGAGCCGGAAGTAGCTAATGCACAGCAATTGATCTAATAATTTTTAAGTCGCGAGTCATTTAGTTCAGTCTGGACGTCGGAGGCGCTAGAAGTTTCCGATCCCACTCACTCTGTGGTTTGTCCTAGAGCGGATGTTGGAATTTCCGATTGCTGGACACGTCATATCCGGACGGTCCTGAGATGCCGGTAAGAAACGATTGTCCCGGGAAAAGGCGAGAGTTTAGGCTCCCTCCCTCGCGTCTTTCCCGGCACGGAGAGAAAGGACGAGAGAGAACAGCCGCAGGGGGAACGTTCTCACGGCTGCGCGCCCGTTCCCTTCCTTTTTTCTTTTGGGGAATCCAGTCTTAGGAGAAGCCGTTCTTCCTTCGCTGGTCTTCGTGTTGTGGTAGAGGCCTCGGCGGCCTTGGCCTTGCCGTAAGAGACCAGACGCGACGAAGGTCACTCTCTCGCCTCCCAGCGCCCGCCGAGTTTGTCTTGACCGTACGTACGGGTGGATTTGCCTCCTTTGGTGGACCGGCTGCCGAATTCCCAAGGTGGCCTAGTAACTGACAATGCCGCCAGCGTTTTGCTGGAGATTTGAGTGGCGCGTCCTGTTTAGCAATTCCTAAACTGCGTCTTTGTAGGAATCGCTTAAAACTGTTCAGACAAAAAAGATTATAGGGCGTGACCTGCTCTGAAATCCCTGAGGATAGTGGCGACCTATATAATTTAGCCGGGAGATGTCCTGTCAGACTTAATTTCCCAAAGAGTTTATGATCTGCCAGTGGTTGGAGACCCATGAAACATGAGGCCACAGATAAGTAAGCTTAAAACAAACTTCATTTCGTTTCTGGATAAGGATTAAGGACACAGGCAGAAAGAACTGAATGTGCTGTTTGTTTCAGATTTAAAATAGCAAAACTCTACCCTTCCCTTTCTAAACCACCTCTCCAATTATGTTGCTGAAATGAATAAACCTTGTACAATCGGGATTGGAAGGATTGTAAATTGTTCTGGCGTCTGAAATCTCAAAATTATTTAATTCCAAGTATGGGTTTTTTTTGGTATCTGATTATTTTTAGATCACAGAGTTTTAGTATTTAATAAAAGTATATCCTGTACCCATTAAATCTGCCCAGCATTCTTTTAATAATTCTCTGTCCTTTGTTCTCTTATCCAGTTAAAATTTTATTTTGTGATCCTGGTTTTAATGTCAGAGCCGTAGATGTTGTATGGCATGTAGTGAATTGTAATATCGTGAAAAGGGTGGGGAGGGAAATAGTAGATAAAATGTGATTGTTACCATGGCACTTACAAGTGGCATTTTGCTGAGGCCATCTTAAGCCTAGTGATATTCTTTATTAGCAGTGACATGCAGAGAACTTAACTGAAGATGGTTGGTAGTCCTTGAATGATTGTAGCATAGTTTTACATGTAGAAAACTCTGATGCCATACTGACAGAGGCTTCTAAGTATAAATTGGAAACAAGGGAGAATGAATTTACTTTAGTATCTTAAAAGCTGTTTTTTAATGTTTGGTTTCCAGGTTTTAGTTTCCAGAAAAACCTCTAATCCCTTAAAATGGCTATTTTGTAAATTAGATAGGAGCAAGTAAATGGATTCAAAATCCTACAGTAAGCCATTGTACAGAAAATATCTCTGGAAGATAATTTTTTATCTGGGTCTTGATTCTAGTTAAAAGTGTGCAGTAGTTTTATAATAAGAAAACCATCAGTGCAGTTATCCAAAGTATACATGTCTATGTTTTATAATTCATTATAATAATATAATGGAGTACTATATACCTGTTGTATAATTAGTTAATTTTCTTTCTTTTTTCAGGTTATATTGAATTACTCTCTGTTATCTTCTCTGTTCAGATGACCCTCACTAGCCTGTGAGGCTGGAATATGTGTATAAACACAGTATAAACTGTTTGTGTTGATCTCCCAAACATATGCCTTACCTAGATCTACTTTGGGAGTTGGAAACTTGAATCGATGTTATCAGATGAGTTAGAGTCTAAACCAGAGGTTAGCACCAGATTTGCATTCCTGTTCATTGATATACTTTACATGTTTGTTCAGTGTTATACTCCAACATGGCTCAACCAACTATATCTATAAAGTGTCATTTGAAAGTATGTTGTTATAAGAAGTCAGTAGAGTAGCACATTTACTGGTACTTAGGAATAATCTCCAAACAATATAATGGGGAAAAGCCCTAAATAAATTTATGTAGAATTATACATCAGATCTTTATTAGAAACTTGCTGTTGGTGCCAGATGCAAAGTACTTTTCTTTCTGTGGGTTTTTTTTTCCTGTAGAACTTGACTAATGAACTGGCATTTTGGCAAATTGTTGCATTAAGAGTTTTAGAAACTATTAAGAGCATGTGCTTGGTCTTGTAAAAAAGATCTTAATAATACATACTGTAAAACATACATACTGGAGATTAAAATGTTCAGTGCTGAAGGCAAGGTGTTAAAACTCTTGTATTATGAATTCTTCCATAATATGTCTTAAGGATAATATTTGGGACAAGTTGTACTTAGAATTGAGTTGTTCTTAGTTTTTACAACTACTGCTGAGGCATTTTATAAAAAATAAAATGTCTTTTATAAGAAATAAAAGTAGGAAGTTAATTGAAGGCAGGTACTTTAATTGTGTTTTGTAGGATTTCTTCCAAAACAACACTAGTAAACAACACCTGGGTTCAAATTTTTATGTTTTGTCCAATTACATATATTCAGAGTATATAGTTTAATGTATTACCTTTGCAGCAAAATTCCTCCTATGCTCCAATAAAAAGTTGCTAGTTGGTACGAATGTCTGTGGCATCATCCCTTCCATGTCAAATATCAGATTAAGGGGTAGTTTCTATTGTGATTAAGACCAGACTGATTCAGACGCTGATATTTTCTTTCTGTTGTGCTGCAAATATATCTGTGTGTACTCTTGAGGAGCTTTATGTTTAGTGGGCTCTCCATAGCTGATACTTGGTTTTTTTTTAATGATATACTGCTTAAGCACATCATGTGAAACTTGGGCTGCATTATGGCGACAATCCCACAAAATCTATTGGGTAAGTCATGTAGATTGCATTATGTATTGCAGCTGTTCATTAAAATTCAAGAATGGTTCTTACACAATAAAAAGATAATATTGGTAGTAAATATAGCCAGAGAACAAGACTTGCAATATTTACTGCTGTTATCATGCGCTGCTTAGCAGAACAGTAAAATTTCAGAATTTTAATAGTTAATACTTGCATTTGTAGAATGTTCATATTTTTATTATTGGTTCATCTTTGATTGATTAAATGTTATATTTTTCTGTCTTTATGAAGTAATTATGTAGGTATACTTGATATAGTATTCCGGTTTTACTATCTTTTGCAATTAACATTGATGAACAAGAGAGGTAGTTTTATATAAAAACATGTTATTACCTTATTTACTTCTGCGTTAACACCTTTGTTTTGTATTGTTTTTTCAGTTGCTGGTTCAGTTTGTTCAGAACACATCTATCCCACTAGGACAGGGGCTTGTGGAATCAGAACCTAAAAATATTACCTGTCTATCTCTTCTTCCCGTTACAGAATCCCCACAATGCAACAGGTTGATATTGCCAGGTAAAAGCTGAAATCTGACAAATTCTAAAAATATTTTGCATTGTGTTGTGTATAATATCACACCTTTGGAGGATACTGTAGTTTTGAAGAAATCTATTGTGACTAGAATGTTTTGTTGGAAAACATTTTTATAATATTCTGTATAAGTGGAAATTGAGCTTCCTTGAATGGTAATATCTGCAAGAAGCTGTTGGAGAGATCATTTGATGGTTTGAGGTCCGGTGTACGAATTATACTTTACTTTCCATCACAAGTCCAGGTTCTGCTGAGGATGCCACTTAAATCCTGCCTCTTGCACCTGGAGGCTGTGAGTGTCTGGATGAGAGAGAACAGGTTGAAATTGAAGTCTAGCAAAATGAGGATGTTGTTTACACATTGGGGTTTTCTTCTGACTCCAGTGATTATTGATCACTGGTCCATGACTTAGGGATCCTCCTGGACTTGTGGCAATTGCTATAGCAGCAGGTGGAGCATTTTTTGGAAGGGGAGGGGGCTGTAGAGTTAGGGTTAGTCCAGCTTTGAATGACGCATCAGTCCTGGCTTTCCTTGGATAAGAGGACCTTGTGACTGTAACTCATGCCTTTATTATCTTATGTCTAGACTACTGCACTGCAATGGCACTGACTTTAAGAATTGTAGGAAGTTTCAGTTAGAATAGTATTGTCAGTATTACCCAGAGACAGCTGTATTGCAAGCCTGTTGGTGGCCATAACTCTTGATGCAATTTAAAATGCTGATATTAACCTTTGAAGGCCTTTATGGCTTGATGCCAGGAGTGCATTGCTTTTCAGGATCTGATTCAACCATTATAATTTTGTTAGAGGAGAAGTAGAAAGGGAGGTCGATGCTCAAAACATTTCTTGCTGCTGCTAGTACTGGCCCTTATAATATTCTCCTGCGTGAAGTTAGATTTCCCCTCTGTTGGCCATGTTTCATAAATGTTGGGGACCAAATTCTTCTGGAGGTATTTGGTTCATGATGACTTTTCATATTGGTATTTTATGTTTTGTGGTTTTTAATTACTTGTATCTCAGTATTTTTGCTTTATTGTTTCTAAGCCTCTGAGAGTCTGTTGAAATGTAGAAATTAGATAAATAAGATATGTCATAAGATAAAATTCTGGCATATTTACCATAATTAATAGTGTGTGTGATCCCAAGGACACTGGCATTAACATTGATTTTATAATAAATGTACTGAGGGCTCTAAGTTAGATGCTTTTTAAACTTTCAGATGATTCCCCAAACCATATTCACTCTTCCAAGCATGCTTCTTCTTCGGCTGTTCTGCGAAGTCTCCAAGTAAATGTTGGCCCTGATGGTGAGGAGACAAGGGCACAAACAGTACAGAAGCCACCTGACCTTCTTCCAAGTCCTGATACTTCTACCTTATTGCAAGATCTTCAGCCTGGTGATAACACTTCCTTTATTCTCCTAAATTTAACACGGACAGGTAATTACCATGTAGGAAGATCAGTTTCTACTATTAAGAAACAAGATATAATATTTGAGATTCACTGCTTTGAAAAGTATGGTGAATTTTTTCACATAAAGCACTGTGGAGCAATATATGTCTAAATGCTAACAAGTAGTTTGGCTTATCTTGCTTATTACTTAAGATAACTTCTTCTCTAGGCCTAGGGTCTTCCTCAGAGCACCTGGTATTTGTCCAGGATGGAGCAGTTGATTCTGGCAACAATTTCTTTGCGAATAATAGTACAGACAGCAGTACCCCATGGTTTTTACGTGTACAAGAACTGGCTCATGATAGTTTGATTGCTGCTACCCGAGCACAGCTCGCTAAGAATGCCAAAGCAAACAATAATGGTAAGTAGTTATTTTTATTACTCCCTTTGCAAAGATACAAATTAAAGCAGTTCAAGATACTTTCCGTAGAACATGGGTGACAAATTGGCGCCTTACGGGCCAGATGCGTCAGGCACAGACCAGGACCACCCCAGCTCCATGAAGAAGAGAAAGGTCGGGAAACATCACATGATGGCAACGTGATGCCTTCAGTTTGACACCTGTGCCATAGAACAATTACTCATGTTTATTTTTTTTAATTAATATTTCTTTGTAACACTGCTTCTGAAAATAGTTTTTATAGAAAATGTTACATTTCTTTTAAAAAATGAAATGTTATTAACTAGAAATATAGAGAAAAGCAGTAGTGAATAGACTTGGTGTTAAAAAGTATATCTAATTTTACTAGCTTGTGTCACTCAATATTTTTTATTTGTAGACGTCGTCGTCTAATTGTAGGATTTTTCTTTCCAGGAGAAAATGTTCATGTTTGTTCAGGAGAATCACAGCCGAAAGAATCCAGCCCCATTCCTCACCTACCCCGGGTAGAAAAAAAATTGCAGTGCACTGTTGAAGGCTGTGATCGAACATTTGTATGGCCAACTCACTTCAAATATCATCTAAAAACCCACAGGTATATAGATTTGCTAAACCTGAAGTATATCAGGATTCCACATGATTTATATATATATTAATATATATTAATATATTATATATTATATAATATATTTATATATATATATATTAATCCAGCATACAACTGATTTCTCCTTTAGAACAATTCATTTTAAATTTAAAATAAATTTT
>JANHFK010003422.1:99246-109916 GCA_036250565.1 Sibynophis collaris | reverse complement strand
CCCACTCTGGGGCCAGCCAGAGGTGGCATTGGCTGGACTACCCCGAACTACTCAAAATTTCCGCTACCTGTTCTCCAGAACCTGTCAAAACCTGCTGGATTTCACCCCTGCTCATTACTTATTTTTTTAGTACAGACATATTGTTTCCTTTCATACCTTTTCAATTCAAACTGCTGTTGCTTTTCTACTGTGTCAGTGGCTTCTCTCCCCTTCTTGTTCACAAACTCTTCATTCAATCCAAATTGCTGCAAGGTGTCTTTAAAAAGCTTCTGTGCTCCTTGACAGGCACTATGCTTTGGAATAAAAAGAGAGATCTTAGAAACACTTTTCTCTTTCACAAATAAATTAATAGTAATTAAAAATAAATTAAAATTCTTAAGTTAACTCTAAAATAAGACAGGTCCATATTTAGAAAATACATTTTAAATAATAGGTTTGAGGTAATTTTTTAAAATTCCTCAATTGCAAAACATTTACTGTTGTGACTTGTTCAAATAGGTAAGGTCTGTTCTTCACGCGCGTCTTCATCTCTTCTAGTTCTTTCTTATATTCTCTTGTTCTTTTTTGGCCATTTTGCCTGAAACAAGAATTAAATTTACTGCCTGAATAATTGTTTATATATGAAAAAAAGATTTATTTTGCATAATTCCCAGAATAGAGGATACTTTGCCTTCAAAAATAAAATTGGTTTCTATTTGTCAAGCAGTGAACACATCTTTTTAGTCTAATCTTGTAAATTGATCTTGTTCTAATTCAATGTAATTCTAGTATATTTTATTTCTTTGCATGCGATTTTGGAATTGGGAATTGTGCAAAAGCAGCCTGTAAATACAAGTAAGTAAAGTATAATAATTATTGTATGATTGCTACATTTTGGGCACAATTGAAAACCAATCCATCTAAATAAACACACGTGTACAGACATAGAAACACATAAACAGTACTAAGTAATCTATATTTAAATATTTTGCTCTCAGTATTACTTGGTAAATTTTATAATACTGACCAATTTTGCTTCAGTTTTTCTTTGTGTGTCTCTTCCAAACTTTTATGTGGGTCCATAGCTTTTGCTCGACAAATCACTGATTTATGTATTGCTTGGCATTTTTTTCTTTGTAGCTCTGCCCAGCGAGCTCCTTCATTCTCCTTATATTTCTTATTTTCTTGGAGGAGCCTATAAACATAGATGTGGCCATTGGAACATATACATAGCCCTTGACTTATGACCAGTCACTTAACAAATGTTCAAAATTACAACAGCTTAGAATTGGTGCATCATAAATGCTGTATCCCACATATCACATGATATCCCACTGTCACATGAGTGCATTTTGGGTACTTGGCAATTGTTTTGCCTTTATGACTGGTTGTAAGTCCTGTGGTCATGTGACCAAAATTCACATTACCCCCCCCCCAACCCCATCTCCAACTGCCCATTCCAAATAGGTTTGCACATGACCACTGCTATGGTGACAATTATGACCATTTGCTTAATGCCCTCTGCAAAAAATACTGTAAAATAGGATCCAGTAAAATGGGTGCCTCAATTTACAAGTGTAATAATTTTCAAGCAGAAATATGATCCCAATTGCGGTGGTAAGCCAAGGACTACCTTTATTTATTTCAAAATTAAATCACAAATATACAAAATGAAGTAAAGTATGTTAATTTCTAATGAAGCTTAAAAAAAAACTTTTTAAACCTCCCTGTAATGTGCTTGATACCATTTTTATTTTTTTTCATGTAATACAGAATACACTTTCAAAGATAATCTCCATCAGATGTTGATTTGGATTGGAACAAAGGAAAAGAGGTCAGTGTAAGCCACAGCATTTCAACTTGGGCAGCATTCAAATCCCTTTATCTTATTTTCTCCAATTCCAAGTCAAGCTATGATGTAGCTAAGAAAGGTTATGCCATTTTATGATAAAACATTTCTAAAACATTACAAAACATTTTCCAACTGTATATATAAAAATGTTAATACTTACTTAATAGCACCTGCCCTCTTTCTCACTGCATCTGTAATATATATGGGAAGTGTATTGGTAGAGAGGGATGAAAGACAATTAAAAGACCGACTTCTTTGTATTGGAGCCGTAGAAGATTGCTGAAAATCCTGAAATGAAAAATACTTTTGGCTAGATTTTTTTTTTTATTCTGTGGCAATTCTGTCCACCGTATGAGTATGTTAACATTTTATTAACTTGCAAAAAAAGCCTTGTTAATATATGCTCTGTTAATATATGTATTAATACATCCTGCAAAATTCCAAAATATACCATCATTACCTCACAGAAAATATTCATCAACTGCTTTTTTACCCAAGTTTCAAAGAGAAAAAGTTTTATGCAAAATATGCTGGCTAGTCATTTTCTTGTCCTACAGATATAACCTGGAAGCCTTGATAATTATGTGCTTGCTTTTAGCTTAATAATTTATTTTAAATCCTTTTAACAATTCAGAAGCTGTGTCCCATACGCTAAAAATGAAAGTAAAATACAAATACAAAATACAGGTAGTCCTTTACTTACAACGGTTTGAAGTTACAACAACACTGAAAAAAGTGACATGACAAGTTTTTCACATTTATGACCATTGCAGCATCCCCATGGTCATGTGATTTACATTCAGATGCTTGACAACTGACTCACATTTATGACGATTGCAGTGTCCCAGAGTCATATGGTTCCCTTTTGCAACCTTCTGACGAGCAAAGTTAATGAGGAAACCAGATTCACTTAACAACTGTGTTACTAATTTAAGAACTGCAGAGTGTCACTTAACAAATGTGGGGAGAAAAGTCATAAAATGAGGCAAAACTCACTTCACAAATTTCTCATTTTACAACATGCATTTTGGGATCAATTGTGATCATAAGTTGAGGACTACCTGTATCGATAACAATATTTATAAAAACAATGGGCTTAATCCAATGTTTGCCTTGGGAGTTCCTTGCAGGTTATGCTAATGAAACACTATGGCTGTTTCGTTGGCAGTGCTTTGCCACAAAAAGCTAAGAACAAGACATGTCATAGAGGACAAATAACCATAGCATTTAGGCCATCATATTTCTCAGGCACACCTTCAGGTCTCAAACTACTCTGGCTCAAAGCTATATAATAAACATTGTTCAGCGGTCAATGTGTCAAAAACTTTTGACAACCGATAATGTCAGCTAGCAAGACAGGATTCTCCTTCAAAGTACAGATTGTTCTGCCTATAGTGGGAGTATAGCCTCTTCTTTTCAATTCAATGCTCCCAATCATACAAATATTTTTATGCTAGAGTTCCAGTGTGGCACATAGGAACATCACCATGCTGGCATATTTCTGCTTTAGCATCCAACAGGCTAACCTTTCCACATTAGAAATCTGTCTATCTCCTTACACAAAGGAACAGTCAATTAAATTGGTGCTATGCCCACCATGGCAGCCATTTTGTGAAGCCCTACAGAAGACATATTGCAAAAACCTGTACAACACAGTGTCCAAATGTGCCCACCAGTCCAAAATGATTAGAGGCATCCTTTTCTATTTGAAATTACATTAGCATTGGACCTCAAATATAAACTGATATTGTTATGGCTGTTCTTACTATATTCCCCAATAGACATACGCTTAACCTAAATCTTTCTCACTGTTTCGAGTGATAGAAAATAATTGTTTATGTTGCGGATATATTTGCACATGTAGAAATACAAAGAGGTTAAAACAAATCCTTTACCATCATCTTGTCACACATTTTATGTCTGCAACTGAGATTTGCTGTTCTCAGTCTGAATGGTTTATTACGAGTTGCTTCTTTAATTTCTTGATTGCTTAGTACTTTTCTCTGAAATGCCCAGTAAAGTTCTTCAAAATTAGGCACTGAAGTATTAATTCTTGGCTTAAAACTAAAGTTGCCTTGCAGAAAACTCAACTTTTGCTCCCTATTTTTGGAGGCAATTTGAGATTTTTTATCCCTTTGTTTATTGTCAAGCTCAATGGGGGCCCAGGACTTTTCCAATAATTCCTTGGCTCTCAACTGAATACGGATTTTTCTTAAGAGTTCAGATTCTAAGGATTAAAAGAAAAAAAAATAATGAACATTCATCCTATGACAATTTAAATAAAAATATACAATGGAAAATGCCAAAGTACAACAATCTTTCTTTTGCCTTTTGGAAACTATACCAAGCAGTATAAGCAGCTGGCTAGGAATTTTAGAGAGGCTTCTGATAGAGAAAGCTAATGCAGAAGCTATAATGAGGCTTTTAAATGACAACAGAACACAAATCTTTAACTTAAACTGATTATGTGTCATCAAATCAGTGTTGATTCTTTGCAATCACAAATATTTTCTAACTAAAAACCCAAAATTCAAAATATGAAAGTTGTATAATAGAAAGTTCCTGTGTGAAATATATAACTAATTTGCATTGCATACATTGTGTTGCTGAATATTTGATTAATTTACTTGCTTTTACATTGGACGAGTCTTTGCATTGTGATTGAATTGAAGTTCAAGATCAGATTTTTGTGGCAATTATTTCCCTTTCACAAAATATTAACAACCATTATTATAATAGGAAAGTCAAAAGTGAATGATATAATCTTTACCTTCAAGTTTATCCCCAAGCATTGGCTCATATGTGGACATGGGGATTTTCTTCCTGAACTTTGGAACGATTTTCTTAGCTGGGGTTAAAATGTTCAGAAACTGCTGTCTGGTGGCCTCTTTTCTGTTTTTTTCTTTTATCTGAAAGCTGAAGGGTTTTTGCATTGAAAGTAGCAGCTCCTTTCTTTTTTGAGTTTCCACTTGTCTACGAATTTCATTCTTTTCCATTATTTCCTGGTAGAGTGGCAGATAGATATGAGCAGGCACAGGTTGTGCTCTAAATTGTTTTTGGCATTCTGCAGTCTCTTGCAATTGTCTTTTGTATGCAGTTGACTCTTTTTCAAGCAATGTCTGTGATTTTAGAAACTGAGATTTTTGATGAGTTTCTCGAAGGGTCATTTTGAAGGGCTGAGGAATGGTAAAAGAGGAAATCCCGATAGCTGAGGCACTCTTTGGTTTTGAACAAGACTGAAGAAATGAATAATGATTTTTCTCATCTTTTGAGCTATCTAAAGTGATATCAGAGAAAGAATTCCAACTTCTTATATTACCACACCTAAGAATAAAATTAAAAAACGTTAAGACATACATAAGTTACGTTACATAAATGAAATAAGCTAGGTATAATTAACATTTTCAAGATTGTGTATGATTTTATTAACCATTTCATTAAATATTCTTTATTTACAAACTACGATACAAAATAGTCCCTCAAAAGTCAAAGAATTATTAGAAGATAAAGAATCCTACATCCCAGTAAATCCAACCCAATATACCCTGTTTCCCTGAAAATAAGCCCTAGCATGGTTTTTGTGTATGTGCCTAATAAAAGTCCTACCCCCAAAATAAGCCCCACTTAAGAGCCTGCACAGCCAGCCTCCTGCCCCACCATGAGCAAGCAGAAGAAGTGGGCTTCCTGTACATGGGGGAGGGGGATAAGATACCCGCTGAAAATAAGCCCTACTGCCTATTTTGGGACCAAAAAGAAAATAAGACCCAGTCTTATTTTGGTAATATATGGTAGAAATACATGGTAGAAACGAAATAACCTGATCAAGAGAAACCGTAACCTAACCAAAAAAGGTCAAATCATAGAGAACAATAGTGGTGAACAGTAGTGAATGAAAAGCAGTAGACTCATTCTCCCTTGCTTCTATGGATGCCCCAAAATATACAATAATGGTTGAATAATAACTTCAAAGGGCCTCTGTTGTCAGACTGGGATACATCACTGAGACAGCTAGATATGTTTTTGTAGACCTGTGACAGGCTTGGAGAGGAGGAAGGTGTTCCTTTTTTTCTCCTCAATGTTCAATACTATTGACTGTGATATCTTCAGGGGATTAAGAATAGGGAGCATGGTGTTATAATGGCTCTTCTCCTTTCTGCAGAGTAGGTTTAATTGGGTATTGAGGGTGTGTGTGTGTGTTCTGACAACTAGCTCTCAATCTCTGCTTTGTGGGCAGCTTCATAGCTTTAGTCTTTCTCTATTTTCCATCAACACCTATTTGAAATTCCGGATAATATAATCTGTTAGCAAAGGACCACTATATCCGAATTGTGACAAAATTAGGTGCGCATATCTGTTTTTGGTGGAGCAAGTGATGCTGCCTTGGTGCTTTTCTAGTTTCTGGCAGCTGAGGAGGTCTGGATGGTGAAGAACAGGCTTAGACTCAAACTACCTGTAGGTTTTCTAGCCCCTATGATCTGGATCAAATGATTTCCCAACACTAACTCTGAATAAGGTTTCATTTATCCAATTAGAGCCTGTCAGGCATCTCTAGGACTCATGATTCCTACTTGAGGAGCAGATGGCCAAGGCTTTTGCATAACATTGTCTTGTATGTAATTGTATGGTTTCTAGACAAAGAGACCTTGCTTACAGTCACTATATCTTCTCAGATTGATTCCTGAAATGCATTCTACATGGAGATGCTCTTGAAGATCACACAGAATCTGCAACTAATCTAATCCAAAATGCAATAGCACATACTGTATAATCATAAATGTGCCTCAATATGCATACATAATACTGTCAATTCATAACTTCCACTAAATCCCGATAGGCAGATGCTAGAACTTTTAATAAGGATTTTAAAGACTGTAGAAAAAAGAAAGGATATAAAAGCAATCCATTTGACCAAGGTTAAAATAATGAGCTACTCAATAAAGCAGTTATTTGAAAAAGCTAAAAGTTATTTGGGAGAATTTTAATCACTTCTTGATTAGGACTGGATGACAATGGTTATTTGGGGTAATGTTTAATTAATTATAAATATTTTTTTTGACTGTGACTGAATGTTGATTACTTGAAGAGAAGTAATAGAGAGGGCAAATGTTTAAAAGAGAAGGATGGTTTCAGACTGGGTATAATATACACAGTTTGTAATATGTATGTTATCATTTCTGATAACTCCTAAGGGATTTTTGCTGTTTCACAGGAAGGGATGAGGCTTTTGGGATGAAATTTTGGAAGTATCTTGGGCAAGATTATAAAGAGCTGTTTGGTTTTATTTTAAGATATACAGATAAGTTCTTAATATTGATTATGTTTGCTGGGGATGAAGGAGTTTTTCTTTTTTTCTTTTTCTATTATCTTTTTTCTCTTTATGCACCTTTTAATATTTTTATTTTATTTAATGTATCTTCTTATGTTGTGGTTGCATAAATTTAATTTGCTCAATATAATCCTTAATTAAAAAATTATTGAAAAAAATCCAAGAAGAATCTTTGGAGTTTTTATCCCTGAAACGACAACCCAGTGGATCACAGGTTGTCTAGTATAGTATAATTAGAAGAGATTGGACAACCATTTGTCTGAAATTGTATAGGGTTTCACACTTGAGCAGGGGGTTGGACTAGAAGACCTCCAAGGTCCCTTCCAACTCTGTTCTATTCTATTCTTTAATTTGTTTATCCCATGAAATAAAAAACCCCACTCATCTTACCTCAGATCATTCTGGAATTTCATTGGAAGTATCAGTCTTCCATTGCCCTGGAAAAAATCTTCAAGTTCCTTGTTTTTTCTGGATGAGTCATGAGCATTTTTTAGCTTTTCTTGATATAAGAGTCCTAATTCTAACAAACTCTGCCTGTTTTTCCTTTTAAGATCCTGAAGTGAATCATAAAACTGATCACCTAAACTTGAAGTAGCTATTTGGCCTTGCTGTTGCTTAAGGAAATCCAGCAGCTCATTTCCAGTGATGTTAGTACCTAATTCCACTTCTGATTCCGACTCTGACTCCACTTTAATCGGAAATACCTAAGCAAAGCAAAACAAAACAGTAAAACCAAAATATAAAGCAGAGGAAGAACTTTAGAAATGATTTTTATATTCAAATGGCTCAACTAGGAATTTATTTGATTAATTACTATTTTCCTGCAAAGTAATCTGCTTTGATGTTACATTC
Organism: Sibynophis collaris; assembly: GCA_036250565.1. NCBI lineage: Eukaryota > Metazoa > Chordata > Lepidosauria > Squamata > Sibynophiidae > Sibynophis > Sibynophis collaris. The sequence continues at coordinate 101,907 of JANHFK010003422.1, read as the reverse complement.
TCTTTAATGCTGCTACTTCTATATACGCATACAGGTAGTCCTCAATTTACAATCACAAGTGAGCTCAAAATTTCTGTTGCTAAGTGAGACATTTGTTAAGTGAGTTTTGCCCCATTTTATGACCTTTCTTGCCACAGCTGTTAAGTGAATCACTGCAATTGTTAAGTTAATAACAAGGTTGTTAAGTGAATCTGGCTTCCCCATTGACTTTGCTTGTCGGAAAGTCAGAAAAGGTGATCACATGACCCCAGGACAATGCAAATATAAGTCAGTTGCCAAGCGGCTGAATTTTGATCATGTGACCATGGGGATGCTGCAACGGTCATAAGTGTGAAAAATGATCATAAGTCACTTTTTTTCAGCACCATTGTAACTTCGGTCACTAAGAGAACTGTTGAGGACTAACTGTACTTCAGAATAAGACCCTAATTTCAGTTAGGGTTAATAATAATAATAACAATTGCAGAAGGTGGCTTAATTTGGAAGAGCTTCCATCCTTCGACAATATCTGTAACAGATATCAGTATATCTGGGATATCAGATATCTGTCACAACAGATGTGTTACAGATATCATCGCAGGATGGAAGCTTTTCCAAGTGAAGCCTTCTGCAATTGTTTTGTTGTTGTCAATCATATTATTGTTGTTGCTGCTGTTATCATCATCATCATCCCAGGTGGGTAACTGGGTAAGGACTTGATAGATAAACAAAAATGCCAAACCCAGTCTGAATATCTGGCTGACTGTGCAATGATCAATAATAACAACTCTTGCATTAACTAGATACAATGTTATAGTTGGTGCAACATGTCATTTTTCCAGCCACCGCGGGTTTCCTCTAATGGCATCAGCTAGGATGCATTACACACAGCTGGTTTCCAAGGGTGTGGCTATCGCAGCCAGAGGAAACCGCGCAAGGACAAGCATGGAAAAACACCAAGTCGATTTAAAGCAGCCTCTGCCACTAAACCGCCCACCACTCAGCTTGCCGTGGGTCTGCTTACCCGTTGTTGTTCATCTGGAGGAGGCTTTGCTTGGGCTCCATTAGCAACTTCCGACACCGTCATGTCTCTTCCACTACTGCGATCTTCGCCACTATTAAAACAGCTCCACGCTTACCTTGCTATTAATGCCCTGACCAATGAACCCTCTCCTTTTTTTCCCCTTTTTTTGTTTCTCTCGCATAGTGGCCAATGATAACGGGTCGTGCTCTTAGGCTCCGCCCCTGACGAGATGTCATTGGACAGATTCCGTTAACCTGTCCATTGTCATGGTAATCTCTCGAAGACCTTTCCGGTAACGAGCGGTTGTTAAGAGAAACGGGATTCGTCATTTCCGAAATAATGGCTGCCGTAGCGGGATTATTGTTGGATCGAGGCGCCGGATTGTATCGTAGGAAGAGTCTCCTTCTTCTTCTCGCAGGGCCTGTCGGCTCTCTGTCGCGGCAGGGTTCAGTGAGAAGCAACGGCTCCAACGCTGTATACGATGTGGTGGTGTCGGGCGGTGGCATGGTGGGAGCCGCCATGGCTGCTGCTCTGGGTAGGAGATTTGGCAATAAACCTCCCTTAAAGGCACCCAGAAGTCTGCAAGAATCCCTATTTATTTAAGTCTCCACAGCTTTCCCTAATTTGATCCCCCTCCGTCATGGCGTTCGGGAATTCTTGCCCAATACTTGCCGAGAAAACCAGTTTGTGGGATGTTGATACAGAGAATCGGGTTGGTTCTAGGCCGAAGGTGATTATTGTGACCGGTCATTTATAATATTTTTACACGCTAAAAGGGAATGGTCATGAAATGTTCGTCGCATGATCCGGTGTGCAACCCCCGGTAGCAGAATTTGAAGACCAGTTTCCTTGAAAACGCTATTAAGGTGTACGTTTAGGTGATTTTATCTATTGAAGGAGATACCGATTTTCTAGCATACAATGAACAGTGTTTTTGTGTATTGGATACTGACATATAGGTCTATCAGTGCAAACTATATTAAATTACAGGATTTACATGCTGCTCCAATTGAAATAGGCCCTGAGTGGTTTATACAAGCTGTGCACATGAACAGAGTTAAAAAGAATAAAACTTGCCATTGCATTTTTGGCTATTCAACTGTTGGGCTGCTTCGAAAAGCATGTAACATTTCTATAAAGGAAAGAATTCATAACTATATTTGTAATTTCAAGTTTAGATATTAAGCTTTGCATTTTAGTAATTCTGTAAGATTCTGTAAACTAAACTGAAACCATAAATGGTTATTAAGTGAATTTTGCCCCATTTTATGAGCTTTCTTGCCAAGTTAAGTGAATCACTGCAGTGGTTAAGTTAGTAATGTGGTTGTTAAGTGAATCTGGCTTCCCCATTGACTTTGCTTGTCAGAAGATTGTAAAAAGTGATCACAAGACCATGGGATACTTTAACTGTCATAAATAGGAATCAGTTGCTAGCGTCTGAATTTTGATCATGTGACCATGGGGGTGCTACAATGGTCGTAAGTGTGAAAAATGGTCATAAATAACTTTTTCTAGTATTTTTTAATTTATTTTATTTTATTGGATTTTTAAACCGCCCTTTTCCTTTGCAGGACTCAGGGTGGTTTCCAGTCAATATTAAAAGACATAAATACAAAATTTAAAAAACAATTAAAAGACAATTAAACTAGACTGAATAT
>JANHFK010003422.1:73296-86246 GCA_036250565.1 Sibynophis collaris | reverse complement strand
ATGTAGGCCATGTAATCTACCACGAGGTGGAAATGTTAATCTTCAAAGAGTGCCATTAGCCCTTTCATACCATTTTCTTTTTGCTAAAATCTGACATTTTATCAGATTGAGTAATTTTGTAGCCTGATGCCAATCCTCCCTAACTTCTTGGGATAATCAGTTTACTAATTAATTAATTTCAGAATAAACTTTGTAGGTTCTTTAAGTCATCTACTACAATATGAAGGAGAACGACAGAGGTACAATCTTTCTCTTGTGGCGGCAACTGATTTGTTAAGCAGACTTTACTCTACAAATATGGCGCCTTTTGTGCTGCTGAGGACGTGGGGATTGCAAATAACCAATGCTGTACCTCCGGTTAAAGTAAGCTCTCTTTTTTTAAAGTAGGTAACTGAATGTGATAATTCATTTAAAGAAGGAGGCTAATGGAAAGGGGCATGTTTGTAGTTAGACAATAGCACTCCTGAACATTTATCTCCTTTCCACATGTGGTATTGATTTGGTTCCCATGATGGGCTACTCAGAATAAACTAGTAGCTCTCAGCTGGATGGTTGTTCAGAATCTTCTATAACTATGCTATTGTCTCGCAATCGATTGGTCACTGTAGCCCAAATCTTGCAATCCTTAAATCTAACTATCTAGTACTGTATTTCTATCAGCCTTCTCCAACCTGATACTTTCCAGGTATATTTAATTTCAGTTCCTAAGATACCATTAAGCTTCCATAAATGAAGACAGGAATTTTGATTTATCTATAATTTTATGTGTAAGAACACATATCACCTATATATGGTTCATATAGTTCTTTTCTGTTTTGTAGACCACAAATCTTGCAATTATTTAGTTAATTATTAATTTTGCTAATAAAACAATTTGCTGTTGCCTTGATTAAGGTGTGAAGATATCTATCAAGGACTCATGTAATTGATCTGACTTAGATTATACACCAAATGGTTAAGAAACTATTAAGTGCAATGTAGAACATACAGTACTGTACTTTTTAACCACTGATAAGGAAACTGTACGATAGGGATCTTCTGTAGATATCTGTGGAAAGGATCTCTGATGGCACTCTGCCATCGATATGATTTATTAGGGCTCTTCAAAAAAACAACACAGGATACTGGATAGTTCCTTAACAGACCTACAACTATGTACTTCTGTTGTATTTTACAACATACAAGGGAGAAGGGAAGAATTAGTAGGAAATGAGAAAAAAGAGGTTATCACCTAACCTAGTTGTAATAAACTTTTATGGCATAGGAGAGTAACAAGGATTTTGGTATGGATTTTCCTTTCCCCTTAAGAAACCACATTCTCCTTGTTATGAATAATGGTAGAAGTAATATAATACTAAGATGTCTGTTTTTTCCTCATCTAGGAGCAGATCATGGCGTTTGCCAGTAAGTGACAACTTTGTGAATCCAGAGGTACATGCTCACTCATGACAGCTGGAAAACTATTTATAAACTATAGATAATTAAAGAGATGTATACGATTGTTAGACTAACTTATTCACTCTGAAGTTGCTGTTTCTTCCAGTGAATAGATTATTTGGCTTTCTCTTAGAATTCCAAAAACTATTCAATAGCAATCAATTTTTTAAACTATAAAAATGGCTTAGCAAAGGACTACTGCTGGAAAAAGTTTATGATCATAGTAAAGAACAATTAAAGGTTCAAGTATTGAACAAAGTACAACCTGCTTCTCAGCTCATCAGCTTGTCTTCTTATTGTCTTGGAGGGAACAACATAGATGAGGTAGTTGTTGCTTGTTCATTATAACCTTAAGAAGTAGAGTAGCTGAGTGAATATCAATTACAGACTGCCAAAGAACATTGTTGAAATAGTTTTATTATTAAAACAAACATTCAAATGTGTCCTAGCATTTTGTGTAACAAACAGCTAGGTTTGAGAATATCTATGTATTACAGCACCAAGTAATAAGAATATGACTGAATGAATAGTGATATTCATACTGTCCTCTGAACAAATAATTTCAGAATAAAATCTGTGTTTCTGAAAAAAAATCTAAAATTTATTTCACAGTTACATACAGTGCTGCATATATAGGCATGTATTAGGAAGGAACTTAATCCATTTACAGTTTAGCTTAATTTTATCTACTTAGGTATAAATTACTTGTTACGCAACTGCCCCAATGCTAATAATATTTATACATCTAATATCTGCCTTCACTTAAAAAAGTAATTAATTTAGTCCTCTGTTAGGTGTTTGTTTCATTAACTCTTCTTCCATGAATTATACAGTTGTATCTTTTTCAACAAGGCCATTGCAGATTCTTTGCAGATAATTACATTTGTAAACAATCTCAATACATTAGGAAAAGCATAGGCACTAATACCAAACTAGTAAAGGAATCATCAGAGGAAAAAAACCTTAGCATCATGCCTCATTCACCGAGGCAAGCTCCTGATTAGTACTCCAAGTTTATTTAAATAAGCGTCATTTCAGAGTAAATGTACACAGAATTGACACTTCTAATATTGAGTAAGAGCACTTGGCTAAAAATGTAGGTATATCTTATTACCACATTTTAACATTTATGCTGAACAGTTTTTTAGAAAAAAAGTATACTATATAGAAATATGTGCAAAATATTAAGATGGCTCACTTAGTACATAGTTCAGAAGATTATTTTGTTTTATCATTTGAAGAGATCTTCTGATCCAGTTAACTGCTTTGCAACAAGTAATGTACAATCTACTAGCCAGAATGTAACTGCTGGAATCTATCTGCCCCGTCTCCAAACCAATATATATTTCGGAGGGATATGGTAGTAAAAAAACAAAGGCTTTTATTTTCATAGAATTCTTTAAAAAGAGGCTATCCAGGGCTTGCATTAAATTATTCTATAAGAGTTGACTGAGGAGGAAATAATCATATCTCAGGAGGATCTATTTAACCCAAGGAAACCTCATTGTCTAACATTAAAAAAGAACAGTTCTAGAGGACTTTGCTCTTCAAATTTAGAAAAATAAACCTGAAACAATTCCTTTTGGGATTTCTAAAAAATTTTTTTCTAATACTCCTCACCAAGTAATATGTATGTTTATTGAATAAAATAACATCTTTATTCATGTTTAAGAACCAGCTAACCCTAGAAGCATAACTACTTGGTTTCAGACAACTTATGGAAAAGATAAATAATACACTTCGGTTTTGCTGTTTTGTTTTGTTTTTTAAATCAGACTAAGCTGCTTCTTTGATGTGAACATTCAGAATTTCATAGATAAAAGAGTTCATGGAGCAAGTCCAATGTTGGGTGTGCTGGTACCAAATATGCATTCATGACTTGACAGAAACGATGCCTAATCTGTTTCAAAGTTCTTTGGCATCAGTTAGGTAGTTAGGTCTTACCACTGTAGAAGAATTTCTGTTGAACTGCAGTTCTTAAAAGTAAAACTTTTCTTCTACTTTGGTCTGTAATTTTATTCTGTGCTGATCAGAATAGCTCTTGCAAGAAATGCAAATCTTCTGTTTTCCTAATAGGAGAGGCCTAGAGACTGTAGAAGGTGAAAGGTAGCCCCCAAAGCCCAGCTTGTCTCTATGTTATTGACTTTCTTTGCCAGCTGAAAAGGAAAAACAAGAGATCTGATTTGTTTGATTGTACAGGCATTTTTTTAGATTGAATACATTTTTTAAAATAAATATTACATGGATCTGACAGAGACAGTTATCATAATTACAAAGCAGCTACTATACCAATATTTAGTGGTACCCTAGATCAGAGTTGCCCTACTTTTCTGACTGGCAATGGGGGGGGGGGGGGAGAGGATGCTTTCAAGTAAGTAGGGGCAAATGCATACACGATCCATTCGCACATACAACAGGCCCACCCATCACTCATGTGAATGGAGCGCACATACACATGGTTACCCAGTGCTCATGCAAGTGGGAATGTGCATGTGTATTCCCCCACCACTTCCACGGCCCGGTTCCAAAAGGCTCAAGGTCCAGTACCACTACCACCCTGTACATATGTAAACTACATCCACTATCAAATTTATGGTTCCCATATGAACTACTTAGTGCCCTTGTAGGAAAACATTGAAGCTGAAGTGGCCCAGAATGGCAAACAGGAAGAAGATTTGATCAGGAACCTGAGGCCAAGAACCTGAATCAAATTGTTTCTATTCATTAATCATATCTCAGAGATAGCATGGCTAGCTGCTGACCTAGTAGGAAGGGATGCATACTAAGGTCACATGAATGGGTTTATCTAAAATATGATTTCCACTGTGTCTCTCTTTGTCTTGCTATTGCAATGTAGTTAGTTCTCAACTTATAACCATTTGTTTAGCAACCATTCAAAGTTACAACAACACTGAAAAAAGTGACTGATGACTGGTCCTTGCACTATTGCAGTATCCCCCCAATCATGTGATCCAAATTTGGAACCTTGGCAACTGACATGTATTTATGATGGTTGCAGCATCCTGGGGTCATCCAATTACCATTTGCAACCTTCCAGCGAGCATCTGACAAGGAAACTCAATGAAGGAAAGTGGATTCACTTAATAGTTTCAGTGATTTGCTTAACAATTATGGGAAAGTTTTTAAAATTGGGTAGGACTCATTTTAAAAACAGCCTTGCTTAGCAGTGGAAATTCTGATCCCAATTGTTGTCATAAGTAGAGGACTACTTGTAATGGATGTAAGATATATAAGCCCTGGTTATGGTTTTGCTTATAACCGCCCAGCAAAGTTTTAATACTTTGCTGGGGGTCCATCATATACTGTATTATTGCTTGTATGAATGCAGATAAAATTATGTTGCATCTTCAGAGTGACTTGGTTGCTTCAGGTAAATCAGGTTTTGACAACAATATTATCCAGAAATGCAAAAGTTACAAAGAACAAGTGGCACAGCCTTAGGAAAAATATTAATAAATTATTTGCAAAAGATCCTGTAACTAAAGTAAAAAAGGGTAAAGATTTCCCCTATTAGTCATGTCCAACTTTAGAGAATGGTAATTATCTCCGATTCACAACCCAAGAGCCAGCATTATCTGAAGACGCTACTGTGGTGATATGGCCAGCATAACTATACCCTGAAGGCACATGGAATGCTGTTAGCTTGCCACCAAAATGGTACCTATTTATCTACTTGCATTTACATGCTTTTGAACTGCTAGGTTGGCAGGAGATGGGACAAGTAACGGGAGCTCACTCTATCATGTGGTACTTAGATCTCAAACTCCCAACCTTTCTGTTTACAAGTCATTACAGCATCTTAACCACTTGGCTATAAATATTTGCAAATGATTCTGTAACTGAAGGAGCAATCTTCAATGCCACATAGTAGGAAATGGAAGTAGATGTTGTAGCATCATGTCTTTATAGATTTCCTACTGGCATCTAGATTACAGATGCTAGGGTAGACTGGGATTAGATGAGTCTTCTGATCATCATGGCAATTCTACATTCCCAAATCCTATCATTTCTAAGAAACCACTGTGGGGATTTTTAAAACCTAAATGGAGAAAATTAGGTTGAGAAAAACTGAATTACAGTACCTTTATTTCATTTAAAGTTCCTAACTCTAGGCTAAATCTGTTCTGAATGAGAACTCAAAAAAGCTTCTCTGCTGAATAGATGAATTATACATTTATTTTCATGGCATTCAAATACTTTTGAATTGAATTATCTACTGAAAGATCAAGGTGACTGATGACTGATCACTATTACAATTTTAAACTATATCCTCTGCACTCATTTGAGCACTGCAGCCTTCATTTCCTGTAAGTGTCTTGGCAGAGTGAAACTGATACAAAAACATGATAACTTCTGTTTATTTTGACAAATAGTCCAACAATCATATTGCAATCAATGTTGCTAAAATAAATAAATTCTCTATAACTTCATGGGATGAAATGCTAGGTTGGATCATGCAATTTTTACTTGCCTGTAAAACTGTGCTGTCTCCAAATCCGAAGCCTTCTTTTAATAAAGCTGTAATGTAACTGAGATCCATACATAAAAAGGGGCTGGCAGTGCTATAGTTATCCAGATTATCACAAACTAAAGGAAAACAATGAGGAGAATATTCAATAAAATTAGAATAGCTGCTGAAAAATAAACATACATAACCAGTATGGTTTTGCTTAATACTGGTTTACTGCTAATCATGGCTGAAGGATCTGGAATGAGCTATGGGTTCGGCTGCTTGTTTTTCCTATATGTTCTAACCATGTGGAGGAATAAATTTTCAAATGCTGGTCTGGGGCATCTCAGGAAGAGTTCAAATGTACTAATGAACGTGGCTAGAGTTATGTAATCATAGGCTGTTTCCAATTCCTTAATCTTACTTGATGACATATTACTGTCTATTTAAACTATATACAGTAGATCATTTACTCCTCACTTAACATAAAAAGGGTATTATTACTGTTGATATATGTTTGTAAACACGTTATACATAATACATACCAAGATGAAATGTGACCCCATAACATGGCAAATATTGTTGAATTTGTGATACCTATCAATTGGTTTTCTTTCAAGGATTTTTTTTTATTCAGTGAGATCATTAACCTGTTTTATCTCTTACGAATAATTTTATTGCTGCTTCAAGTTTAAGCATACTAAACGTGATAGTTAAGTGATTAAAAATCTGTAAAGGCAAGATAGCCAAATAAAAATAAAATAAAAACAAAAAATTGAGCTATTTCAGAATGATAGTAAACTAACTAGAAGGATTCTAGATAAGGTCAAACTCATTTTACCTTGTTTGGCTTTTCTTTCAAAGTCTCTCACATATAAAACACCACCTTTCTCATAATCTGAAATGACAAAAGCTTAGTTATCATCTGACTGAGAAAAGATACTGTAAAAATCATACTTTGTCCCGTAAGGGAGAGGGGCGGTCTAGAAATTGAAATAAATCAAATCAAATACTTGTGACACAATGAAATCTGCATTTCAAATTGTACAGTATTTTGAGATCAGTTAAAATCTGAATAATGATCATTTTTTAAAAATGACAGTTTTTGAATCACAACTACAAAACGACTCTGGCATAGTTCTCTTTCACATTAAATTTAAATATTATTATTCCCTTTTAAGGGAAAAATTCCCTTTAGCTTTTTCTTTATGTCATATTAAAATTTTGGAGTGATGCAGCCTTATGGCCTTGGTGATGTATTTTTCTTTAGCAGGGTGGGCACCATTTACACTGGTTAATTAGTTAATGTCAATCTTGCTTCTAGTTGATATTTTATCTGCTCTCGCATTACTTATAAGATTCATATGTTTATTTTATTTATTTATTCGATTTCTATACCGCCCCTCTCCAGGAAGGACTCGGGGCGGTTATGTTATTATTTGTATGATTTTATTATTTATTAATAACATTTATATGGCCATCCAACTCACAGTAACACTGGAGTAATCCCCACTGAGATTTTATTTTGAGATTAAGGTAAAAAAAAAAGTAAATTGCTTCTGCAGGTTATAGGGTTAACTTCCAATTTTTCAAACATTTCCTATTCACCTATAAGGTCGGTGTCCACCGCCCGATCATAATAATAGGAAAAGGCATAAAAGGAACTTCTCTGAATCTCATCTGGTTGATGCAATTTTCCTTGTACAACCTTCAATACTTCAGAATAACATGATTCAAATCCAGTTTCACCTATCAGAATAAAGACATTAGTATAAATATGACATGAATCATAAACTCCAGTTCTTCCTTTAAGATTATTCCAGTCTTCATTTAGCCTCATTCCTATTTTTTTTTTTATGAATATACCCACTTCATTAAAAAAAGAAAGTATCTTTTAAAATTACCTTCTGTGTTGCCACCATACTGGTATTTTACTCCACCAAAATGCCATTCTGCTTCCAACTGTTTTGGCAGACAAGAACTTCTGAATGTCTGTCCAAGTGCTTCAAGAGAGAATATGGAAGAGGAAAATGTATTTATACACACACGCACATATTCGTTTAATTTGGTTTTAATTGCAAAAATATGAACCTGGGGAGAAAAGTGGAAGTGAAGACTTTACTCATTTTCCTATGGAAGATGCTTTATTCACTAGACCAGTGGTTTTTGCACTGTTGGAGCTTGGGCACATCTTGGGGGTAATGGAGCAATTTGTAAGTATTAGTGAGTCAAGGATCCAGTTCAGGAGTGTTGCTGGGTGGAAGAGCAGGCTGCTTGGAACACATGCCTCCTTTCTTTCCCATTTAAGCTTCTCTCCAGCAACAGCATGACAGAGTTGCCAATAAAGTAAAACTCCTCAGACTGCTATGGGAGGAGACACATTTTGGAGCTCTGCATCCCCCAACAAACTGAATAGAGCAGCCAAAAGAGTTTTCCTTTTCAACTGAAGGAGAAGATGGTCCAAAACAGAAGGCAAGAAATATAGAGGCTCAGTAAGACAAAGTTCAATATAAAAAGGTGCATGAGTTCTAATGCTGGCCATTAACACAAAAAGAACAAATCTCAGAGAGAAAGGACAAGACAACAAATTTAAGAACTATTGATGCACAGTAATAATGGTATAGAATATATAGGTAATTTTAATAATAGATAATAATAATAGATAATAGTAATACATTTAATAGAAATAGTTATAGTAATTGTTGTAATTATCATAGTAATATAGAGAAAGAATAGAACAGAATCTAGGAAGCACATATAATTTTTGATGTATTTTTTTTTTTACAGAATAAAACATTTCTCCGATGTTTTAAACCTCCAATGAGGTTTAAAGAAATCATTTGTCTGGGGTTCATCGCTTTTGTATCTCTCTTGAGTCTGGGTCAATCTAAATGGATATGGTATTAAAAAAACCCAGAACATTCTGCCAAGACACTTACAGGAAAATGAAGGCCGCAATGCTCAAATGAATGCAGAGGATATAGTTTAACATTTTGGCAACCAACTTTTAAAAAATGTTTTTAAATTTGAAATGTACATTAGGTATAGGGTACATATTAATGAACTCACTGAAGAAAAGATGAACCAGGAGGGGCTTTTGTTGTTTGCGTTTTGAGGTAAAAGGGTTTTTTTTTCTTTAAAAAATAAGACAGCAAGTCCATAAAGCACTGAAAAACTCTGAGTTGGTGTCAAATACTAGTAGTATGAATTGGTGGATAAGGGGTTAGCTAGAACTCTGGAGTTGTGAGAGTTCCATGCAGGCCATGGCTTGCAAGTGGCCTATTCCAAACTTCCATTGTGTCTACTTTCCTCCTCATACAAAAATATTATATTGGGGATACGTTTCAATATCCTTAGCAATTCATTTCTAATAAGAATAGAGCAAGCATCAGCCACCAGCCAAAAATATATGAATTGCTGGGCTGCCACAAGATACTCTTAATATACACATAGAATAGTTATTTTGTCTGAATGTACCTTCTAAATTCAAAGCTCCTAATGTTGCCAACCGAGCAGCTTTCAGCCCAAGTCCCAAGTAGCTATAAGGGAGGATAAGGAACACTTAATTAATAACCAGGACAATATATAAACATTTTACAAATTTAGATATAAATCATATGCCAAATAACTTTCTTGTTGCTTTCTAAGACCTCAGTGCGAAAATAACAGCATATGGCTCTTTAAAATAATGCAAATTATTGTGTATAATTTGAAAAAGAAGATAATTTATCTAAAATAAAATTATTCTGAGAACAAGCAAATATTTGAACTTATGACCCAAGTTGTACATATGATTTAGGAGAATACTTCAGACACAAAGTAATGATACTTTAGAATTAATCATTTGTGTTTATTTTCACACTTACCTGTGTGTGTATAGCTTATAAGTGCTGTTGAACATTTGAAATGAGGTAAGAAAGTCCACTGGTGTTTCTGTTAAGGTTTCCTAAAAATTTTGAGAATGAAAAGTAATTGTTGAAGAATTGTTATTTCACACAATTTTTTAATACATACTGACCAAGCATTACTGGATGAACGATACCTTTCAACATCAATAAAATTGATTTCAATTAATTCTTTAGTATTGCAAAAATTGTGCTTTTACATAATTTGTATAGTTCCCTGACATCATCTACTACACAATGAATACAGATTGCGGATTTGAAGATTCTGAATGTCATATGCTTGTCAGAAAGTGTCTACCAAGGAATGCTTTAAGTAATACCAGTATATTTTATCCATTTTCTATGGCCAGTAATCAGCAAAGTTTTAATCTGTGTCTTTTTTAAATTTCTAGGCAAAAATATTTTTATTGATCTACAAATTTCAAAACTGAAATTTAACATATCCTGCAGAGAGATATTGACAGGAACACCTTGTGTCAAAAATAACCTTTTTTCTTTCTTTATTATCTCCCTGACTTCCTAACTATTCCTAACTATTATTCTAATTTATATAGTAAACCCTCTGTGTGTGTGTGTGTGTGTGTGTGTGTGTGTGTGTGTGTGTGTGTGTGTGTGTGTGTGTGTGTGTTTATATGTCTCTATCCATATGTGTGTGTTTCTCTGGGCTTACAAACAATTTAAATCATATAAAACAACACAAGAATTTTAAAATTGTTTATCGTGGTGTTTGTACTATTTTTACTAATACAAAACATATTAAAACCACCATAAAAATTTATCAAATTCACAGCTGAGTTAATCACATCTATCAATAACATTCAATACAATGCCTGCTGACAGAACCATGTTTTCACGATGTTTCAAAAAGCCAGCAGGGTTGGGGTCAATCTGATCTTTCCTCCTTGATCCTGCCAGATGTTACTTCTGGCTGATGGGACCTGCAAGATCCCTTCTATCAGATTTGATATGATTGTTATATATGATTGGGGAGAGGTTAACCCTCAATCACCAAAGAATCCATCTTTCTATCATAACTATGGAAAATGGTTAAAGAAAAAAGGCCAAAATAGCAGCAGCAACTCCCATGATCGAAGCCAGGACCATTTTTCTAGATGTGTATACAGCTGTTGAAAAAGAGATAAGACTTTGGCCACCATCTTTGAATCTCTTTGCAGATACCTCAGACAAAAAAAGCTTGGCTAATTAGATATCTTTCTAATTAGATAAGGGAATGGGAATACAGTTGTTGTTTTTTTAATAGTAAATCCTGAGAGGAAGGACCAGATATTTTTAGATCTCTAAATTCTTTTTTATGTCACGATTAATACAAATTCAAATGCATATTCACTATTTTGTATAGTAGTTTACAGATTCAATATATGAGGACAGTGAATGTAGCAGAACTGTTTGGATACCCTTACAGTTAGGACTTTGTAATATCTCTTTGGATAAAAACAATAGTTTCCAAACATTTCCTGCAGCCAAATAAGAGTTGTTCTTTCTGATTTCGCTTTTAGATTTCTTTTCCATTCTACATTGGAGAAATCTTTTAGTTAAGAAATATTGAATGTCTGAGATCTGAAAGATTTTCAAGGTATTTAATTCTGATAATTGAAAGGCCAACCGAAATCCTAAATGTTAATATTGTGGAATATTAGTTTTTAGAATATGTTGCTACCTAGCCAATTTCATTCTTCTGTTCACTTGCATAATGTTTCCTTTGGCATTGGTGCCACACAAACCTACAAAGTAATAGAGGCATCTATGTGTTTAGCATTGGCAAGGTGTTCTTTTCTTCAAATGCTTCATTTTTTTCCCTCAAAATAGATCTCCAAATGTGGTTATAGTCAAATAATTGAAATTTTGTTTCACTAGTTCAAAGAACCCTATTTGCAGAATGTTTCAAGTTACCTTGATATGGTCTAGACCAGCCTTTCTCAATTTTTTTACCAACCCTTTAACTCCTGCATAAAAATTATATCTGCAGCTTACATTATGCAACATGAAAATTTAAAACATTTTCTCTAATTACAATAATTTGTGGGATCTCTGGTGACCTGGTGTGGAACCCTAGAGTTCTCCAGAAATACTGTTGAGAAGGCTGTTCCAGGTGGGGACAGAGAGTCTGGCAATACTCCTGTGTAGGTCATATTCATATAAGCTATGCTGTTTTGTAGGCAGCCACTACAGTTAATAGCTGACATTTTCAGCAGGTTCCTTGCAGTCTCCTGCAAGGTCTGCAGAATTTTTGCAGATCCAGCATTTTTTTTTCTTGTCTTCAAGCACTATGTAGCTTTCATTTCTTAACAGTATTTTTTACAGTTGAAACTGCTAGCTGGCAGCATTCAGAGTGGATTTTTGTGAATTGTGAAGAGTGAATTATCTTCATTTCAAATTCTAAGACAGCTGCTTAAAGGGCCCCATCATTGTTGAAAATAGAACCTTACACTCACAACCAGAGAGATAAGAAAGGTAAAAGCATTTGTTCATTGCCAAATCTGGCTAATTGCCAATCGTCTTTTGGGGCCTCTAACAACTTTCCAGTTAAAAAAAACACATCTTACTGCTTGACTTAAATGTATCCTTACACCTACAAGAAAACAATCACTGTTTTCTTATTTGGAATTTGTACATAAATTAACATAAAGAGTAAATAAGCATTTAAACATGCAGAATGGCTGGGTATGTAGAGTTTGGGCATTCATTGAAGGATACATTGAAACAGGCAATCTGAATAGCGGTAACTACATGGCACAAAACTACCATGTTATTTCAAGATAGTCAAGTTATGACCATAACGAAGCCTGCTCATAAGGGCCATAAGTTGTAAAAATCATAAAATGGGTTCGGTCAGATGATCAACCCAATTTTGTGGTTTTTGCAGTGGTTAGGTAAACATGGTGGTCATAAAACAAATGCCATGATCATTAAGTGAACCAATGGTTTGCTCTGTAGTTTTGCCAAAAACTAGACCTACCTACCAGTTTTCGGCAAAACCAAAATAAAATGCAGTTATGTGACTGCAGGATGCAAACAGCTATAAACACGGCCATGTAGTCAAGCACCCCAACTATGCCTGTGGGGGGGGGGGGGGGGGGGGGGGGGGGGGGGGGGGGGGGGGGGGGGGGGGGGGGGGG
>JANHFK010003421.1:131382-142638 GCA_036250565.1 Sibynophis collaris | reverse complement strand
TGTTTTAATTTGACTGTGAACCGCCCTGAGTCCCCCCAAAGGAGAAGGGCGGTATAAAAGTTAAATAAAATAAAAAATAAAAATAAATTGCAATTAAGGGATGTCAAATTTAACAGAATTTAAGAATATGAAACTACCTGATTAATTTACTCATAGTTTTTCGTGTTAAAAATCTTGCTCTTAAGCCAATCAGTTTTTTTCTTTCTAAAAAAAAATTCTAAAGATAGGCTGCAAGAACGTATGAGAAAAATTCTGTGATCGTAGCAACCAATTATAATACGACTGAAAGGGTGAAAAGGCAGGCTTGTCCATCACCACATTCAATGTTATTGTTCATCCCATCCCCACTAATCTGTTCTAGTATACCTCCAAATGTAAGTTTTCAAAAAAAAAAATATTATCAATTTTTGTACGCTATGCTTGGCTTTGTATTCAGCACCCTGAGCAACCTGGTAGGAGGAGAGGGTGTCTCTCCCATTATTGTCAAGTTGCTAGGATCAGCAGGAAAAGATCTGCAGGATCTTTAATTGGTGACCCTATTGTCAGGGATCTGTCTTCATGGCACAGAGAGCATCTTTTCTCGCATTTCTTGGCTGCCACATCTCTTTCAGCAACCCTTCAATGTACTTTTACAATTTGTAAGCCACTTTGAAATCCTTGGTAAAATAGAAGGGAGGGGTATTTCATAAATAAATTTAGTAACTATAGGAGGTGAAACAATTTTGAAGCAAACATAAAAATACATTTCTCTACAACCTTCATCGAATTGGAACCATCCTGAATATTCTAGGCTGGATTTAGAGACTGGGCAGAGATCTTGATCATGCTTACTTGGAAATAATGTTATCTACAAGCAGCTGAAAGCTCCTAAAATTACATTTCACCTGAATTTGGAGAGGGGTGGTTGAACTTCCAAATGATTCTTATCGATATCTAGTGTATGCATCCATCTCTATGGTTGTCTGTTGTCTTTTGAAGGTCAAGATAGAATATACATGATGAGCACAATTGCTAGTCCGACTAAGCTACTTCCAGATGTCCTTCCTTTCTCTTTCAACTTCTCATGCTTTACTAAATCTCTCTGTATAAGCTATTCAGGGAATTTGATTATGAATAAAGCTGGTTGAGTATTGCAAAATTCCTGCCAGTACTTTGTTTGTATGTGTAATTAAACACATTTCCAGACTTTTCTCATATGCAGACTTTCAGCAAACAATCCAGCCTCTAAGTTTTAAAGGGTTAGATATTTGCAGAAGATAATTTCAAAGTGTCATGCATATTTGCACAAAAACTCATTTGAGATTTGCATATATTCATATTCATCATAGAAATGTCTGCAGAGTTATCCAACTGGGAAGCTGGGACAATGTAATGTGAAGTCCAACCATCTATAACTGAATGATTTTTTGAGGTAGGGTGGGGAGGTACCTTCAAGTCCTTTTTGACTCCTGGCCTCTCTGCCTGTACTGAACATCCCTGCCATTTTCTTGACAATATATTTCAGAAGTAGCTTGCTGGTGCCTACTTCCTAGGGGTGTGACCTAGTTGGCATTGTATCTAAGATGGGCCTCATGATCTCCCACTTTCATTTAGAATGCTATGTCCCACCATGTAGCTTCTTACATTCACATCCAATTTGAACATACTTTCAATTTTAACATAACAGTATATGAGGGCTGTACAAATCTTAAAAATGCCTATATAAGCACATCCATTGTCAAAAGACTTTAGGGGAAGGTAGTGAAGTGGTCATATTTTTTGACCAGGTATTGATGCTTCATGGTTTAGAACAGTGGTTCTCAACCTTCCTAATGCCGCGATCCTTTAATACTGTTCCTCACGTTGTGGTGACCCCCAACCATAAAATTATTATGTGTTTTAATTAATATGTGTTTTCCGATGGTCTTAGGCAACCCCTGTGAAAGAGTCATTTGACCCCCAAAGGGGTCCTGACCCACAGGTTGAGAACCGCTGGTTTAGAAGAATGAAACCAAAAATATTGCCTAATGGTTTACCTGGCTCTATCTCTTGCTATCAAGCTTTTACTTGGGAATCTAATATGAGGAGAAAAAACAGAAAGTATCTGCAGATTCAATGCGAAGAACAAACATTTGCAGTGACCAGGCCATGCTTCTAAGAAGCGAACAACCATGGTATTTAGCAATTAATATTCCTTTGATTCAGGAAATACCCATGTAGCTAACACACATAATTTTATTCCCCATGAATGCAACTTCCCTTTGCATTTGTTTGAGTCAATGGCCATCAAACATCTTCTACCTCTCTGTAGCATTATTTTATTTGTCTCTTACCTTTATTATTTTTACAAATAACTCAAGACAATGAACATATTCAACACACCTTCCTCCTCCTATTGTCTTTACAACAACCTTATGCAGTGAATTAAGCTAAGAAAGAGAGAGAGAGTGACTGGCCCCAGATCACCCAGCTAGCTTTCAAGGTTGGACTCATGGCCTTCCACTTTCTGGTCTGATGCCTTAACCACTAGACCAAATTGGCCCTGAAATTATGCACTCAGAAAAAGAAATTACTTAGATTTACTTATCTTAATTATCCTGTGTTCTTAGATACTTATATTATAAAAGAAGGGAAATATTTCTTTCTGTTTTGGAATATACAAGATTTTTTTAAATCAATACTTTTATAAAATATTAACATGTCAAATTTTTCAGAAAGTGGATAACTATCAAAAGGTTAAACTGTCACTGTTGAGTTTAAAGAAAGTATCCAAGCATCTACTCTTTAGCCATATGCCATTAGCACTGCAATCCATGGGTGCTTGAATGACTTAAGCAAGGGTGATGAATCCAAGCAATGAAGGCTTCCTGTATCTCCAAATCCACTTTTCCCCCCTATTCTCTAAAGAGTTCACCATCAAATTTGAACAGAAAAAAATATGACTTTAAGTGAGGTATTTTTTTGGTGATTCTTCTGTAAAAGTATGTCTATTTAGACATCTATCCTATATTGAAAGAGAAACACAGAATCTCCCAAACTGGATGCAAAATGCAACCCTGCCTCCTCAGTTACCATCACTGGATCAGCATCTGAAAAAGAAACAGCAGTTGCCTTCATATCAACAGGGAGACTACATGTTCTAGATGTGGCAAAAAGACACATTTCTAGAGACACTAGAGTAGATAAGTCTGTAAAAGAAGCATAAATCAAGGAGCCCATTAGAAGAAATGCATCCATATATTTAACAAAATAACAGTGCTAGAAGGGACCTTGGAGGTCTTCTGGTCCAATGTCCAACCCCTTGCTTAAGCAGGAAATCCTATAACATTTCAGGCAAATGATTGTCCAATCTTTTCTTAAACCAAATAAACAAAAAATTGCAAATGAATGAAGGCTCACCATAATCCTTGAAGGTGATTCTAAATTACAATATTAAATGCTTAGGTAGAAGGCATATCTCATATCAACAAAGGTGCTCCTGAATACAAGAGGATACCATAGAACCTAACAAGCAGGGTCTCAGTACTCATTGTTAATTGATTCTGGGAGGCACAATGAGTACCAAAAATGATGAGTACCAAACAATTTTTTCCCATAAGGAATAGTGTAGTGAGTTATAAGGCAACCAACACTGACGAGCTCTAGCTTATATGTTGAATACCAAACAAACAAACAAACTGGGACAAAATTTTCATGGCAAAATATGTTGAGGACCAAGGTACCACTGTATAACTGATATTCACCAAATTGTCTTCTTTTCTCTTTTTTGCTCTATAGCATTTTATGTAAACAACAACAAAAAAATACTTTTCCTCTCTATAGCTAACATGATTCCATTCTTAGCAGCCGCTGCAGAACGCTGGAAAACAAAGGATGATTGACATACTTATTTTATATTACATCCCTGCCTTTATGTGAAGGAAATTGTGCTGGTTTTGTATTTACTATTTTCTTGACAAAGAAATACCATGCTTTGCCTTGAGAACTGAGGTTAATGAATTTAATGCCCAACCATGATTTGGAGAGAGTTATATCCTTAATTAATTAACATTCTGGGAATACTAATATTCAGACAATGCAAATTTCATCTTATTACATTTTCTGTATCAATGACATCTGTATCCACTAGTGCAGTGATGGCTAACCTTTTTGCCGTTGTGTGCAAAAAGTGCTGGGAGCGCGGGGGAGGGATCACGCACGTGTATGCCCACACCCATAATTAAATGCTGCCCCTCCCCCATGCATGTGAGCATGACCCCCCTGTGCTCCCCCCACTTTTGGCATGTGATGGTACTGTGGGCCTGGTAGGCCCATTTTTCACTTTCTAGGAGCCTGGGGAGAGGGAAAACTGCCTTCCCCACCCCTCCAGAGGCCGGAAACAGCCAATTTTCCAACTTCTGGTGGATCCAGAAGGCCCAAAAATCAGCTGGCTGATGTGTGCATACGCGCTGGAGCTTAGCTAGGGCAATGCTCGCATGCCCACAGATATGGCGCTAGTGTATTAAGAGTATATACATGATTGTATTTTATCTATATCTCTTATATGAAAGGTATTTAATTCTCTTAGAGAGTTTTGTATATATGAGAAAAATGGAACTTTAAAAGCTTCAGAAAAAAAATCTATCAATCACTTTGAAACACAGCAGACACTTGAAGCAATTTGTGCCTATAAGCAATGTGGGACACTTAAGGCAATTGTTAAATTATTAATAATAAAACTATTCCCCAAGACATTTTTACAAATAAGTAATTTATAAAATTTCTCAATATTCGAAATTGGAATGGGGAATAAAGACAAAATTCATTTCATTTAGTGAACTGGTAACAATTAGAAAAGAGATTGTAGCTGAAAATAACTAAATTAAAGATTCAAAGACTCTGTGCTGAAAAGCTAATCTGGAACGTCAACAACTTGGCTTCAAATCTAAATATTTACTTAATTCTTGGTGTGTAAACTGATTGGTTCAATTCCCCACAGGAGCTGAAATAAGAATTATGAAAATAAATCCATGTTTTCTCCCCACATTGTTTTAGAAAAGCAGAAAAGTTAAGACTTTTGTGTGAAATTTTATCAAGATCCATTAATCTACTCATAAATGGTACTAGAGAATATACAAGGTTTTTTTAAAAAAAACATTGGGGGAAAAAACACATTAATTTGTCCACCCAGATAGAGTACTTAGCTTTTATAAATTTCAGTGCAAATCTAGATTCAAATAATGATCAAGTTTATGTGCCAAAATTAAGGGTGTTATCTTTTTCTTTTTCTCTATTAGGTCCCTCAACTTTAATAGTTACATGGCAATGCTGACAATACCTTTTGGCTCGTATAGGCAGAGAAGTGGTTCAATTGGAAATTACAAAAATGAAACATTTCGTTGATTAAATTATATCAGATATTAAAAACTGGTAAGAAAAAACTGTGACAGGTGTGGTATACACCAGTTGGAATTTCCACATTTTCTCCTTTGAAAACCTGAGAATCCAAATTTCAAAACCAGTATCAAGAGGATTTTTTTTTAATCTCAGAAAAGCATATGAAACCTTGTTAATCTTTTGTACAGTTCTTTGGTATAACTTATTGGAGCCTTGGTGGTACAGTGGTTAGAATGCGGTATCGCAGGTTGACTCTGCTTACTGCCAGGAGTTTGATCCTGACTGGCTCAAGGTTGACTCAGCCTTCCATCTTTCCAAGATTGGTAAAAGAAGGACCCAGGTTGATGGGGGCAATTGTATGCTGACATTGTAAACTGCTTAGAGGGTCTGTAAAGCACTATGAAGCAGTATATACAAAGTGCTATATGCTATTTCTTGAAAGATGATCTCTTTCTATTATAAATCATGTTTCGTGTAGAGCTTCCCCTTTTGATTTTGACAATATCAAGGTCAGGGATTGCAAACATGTGAGCCAAGCATTCAGGGTCATGGCAGAAGGACCAGCATTTGCTAACCTGATCCTATTCCCATAGTTCTTATGCATTAGGCAAGTACTTGAACATCCTTGCCTTTGAAATAGATCCCTGCCTTTGAATCCCTGCCTATGCTGCTTTTCAGCTATGCTGCTGAATTTTGCTGTTACTTCTCTTCATGTTTTGTTAGCAAAATAATGCTTAGAATCATCCAACGCAGATTGGAGCTATACATGGAATAAGACAGGCCAGATGTTCAAACTGGCTTTAGAAACAGGCAAGGGACACAAGAGATTATTGCTGATGCATGCTGGATAATTGAGAAAGTAAAGGAATACTAAAAAAGAAGTCACAATGTGCTTCATCATTTAAAAGAATGCCTTTAATTGTGTTGATTATGTCAAACTGTGGAGAGTGCTCAGAAAAATGAGAATCCCATAACATCTCATTGTCCTCACAAAAAATTATATACAGATCACAAAGTCACAGTACAGACAGAACTGGGCAAATCAGCCTGGTTCCAGATTGCAAGGGGTGAGGGGGACAACAAGACTGTATACTCTCACCTTATTTATTTAACCTATAAGTGGAATATATATTAAGAGAAGCTGAATGGGAAGAAAATGAACATGGTTTAAATATCGGAGAATGAAACATTACCTATGATGTGCTGATACCACTGTGCTGATAACTGAAAATATAAAGGATCTGAAAGCCCTAGTACTTAAAACTCAAGGAACACAGTGAAAAAATAGGACTAAAATTAAATATAAATAAGACCAAATTAATTACAATCAAACTGAATGACAAAGAAGGTATCAAAGTGGTGGCTAGTTTCTGCCTTTTAGCATCAATCATCAATAGTAAAAGAACAAGCAGTCAAGAAATACACTGTAGACTAGCTCTTGGTAGAGCAGCTATGATAGACCTTAGAAAAGATATTTTAGTGCCGTCATGTCGCTATACCTTATTTGTAATGTGTCTTTTTACTTTTCATAAGCTTATTTTGTCATCATCCCATTATCGCTTTTATTTATGTGTAGCCATTTTTCCCCATTTTTTTCAGTATGATATTACATTATTAAATTATGAAATTAGAAAATTTTCAGTTCCCCTTGTGTGGATCGATGGACAAAGGACCTTTTGAAGCTTGCAGCTGATGAGCAGATAATTTACATAAAACTGTGTGAAAACATCAAGCAGATGAGGAATAGACAGTATGTTTCTACTCCTTGCATTTTGCACAGTCAATATAATTCTGTTTTATTTCATTTCCTTAGATAGAACTAAAATAGGGAAATTAAGAGATGTCAAAATAATTGATTCCTCCAAGTCCCAATATACTTACCTCTTTTTAACACTGGAAAACTTCTCTACCAGACTGACCTTTATTTATTTTAAGATCCCTTTATCTATTTTAGTAATTGTTAATAATAAAGATGATGCATCGCATGACTGCCTTTATTTTGAAGAGCACCTGTGAGACTCACATAAACCTCATGGACATTTTTCAAAAGTAGGTTTTCTTAAAAAGCAAAAATTATGGGTGTTTTGTATGGAAGTGTGCCTAACTATCCAGAAAATGAAACAAAGGTAAACTGGCATGGTACAGAATATCTGAGAAAGAAGGCAGAGGGGTAGCACAGATTGGCTTTTGATACTGTGAATATTGGAATAAACTATGGCTGTCAAGGCAAACATTTTATGGATAAACAGAATTTCTATCTATGACATGCATTTTGCAGGAATCGCATAGTATACTCTCAAAATTGTAATTTTAGAGTTAAATGTTTAATGCTGCTTAGATTTGGCTGCTCTCCAACAACAGCAAAGTAGGGTAGAAGAGAGTACCTGAGGAAATAATGAGAGTTGAAGGGAACACATAAAGTTTGGTCATCTAGATACAATCTAGGTACAAGTGGAGTATTTTAAGCAGTTATGCCCACGATTGACAGCCATTTTATAAGTTCAACCTCAATCTATAGTGATTATTTTGTGAGAGGATACAGAGCAGGCTCTTGTAATTCCTAACATGCTTAAAAGTTCTAAGAAGCTGCTTGTTCTCAAATCATGACAGAACCCAAAGGTGGAGGAATGCAAACAGAGGGGAGAATGTGCTTTGTTTTAAAAAGAGGGAGTGGAAGAGAAGAAAAAAAACCATAAACTATGCAGCTGATAATGGAAGGAATCGTATTGTGATGTATTTTTTTAAATCAATAATCATGAGGAAGAAACAAGGGAAGAGTGTAAATATGAGTAGGATTTTGAAAATGTTGAGACAGGTATAAACATTATCACAAGGAGCCCAGGATATAGGCTTTGTCACTCACCGTATCTGAGAAGTCTTCTTCAGCTACAATCCTGTCCATCCTTTTAATTGCTTTTGTTTTGTTAATATTTTTAGTCTCCGCATGCCCGTTTAAAATGAGACAGCTCTCAAGATTTCTATAATAAATAGATTTGATGAGCCATTTTATTGTCCACATGCTTTTAATAATTTTCATAAACAATTCACATGGAGTATAATACAATCAGATTTTCTTTCTACATTTGATCAGATATTGTCAGGGGATTCAGAAAAATAGACTTCAATTCTATTTTCTCTCTAGCGTGTAGGATGATCTGGGGCACGTACTTTAGAATCCTCCTTCCCTTTTCTTTCTTTTGCTGGCTTTTATATAATTTCAAACATTGATATCAGTTGGGGGCAATGGGAACATCTTTAGAAGCAGACTGTAAAACTGCAATTTATTCTAACACAATGTGGATAAATGTCAACTTTAATAATTTACTCAACCCATTGCTGATTTGCTACATTACCCATGAGAACTGTATTTCCTTTGCATTGTGTGTGGGACAATTCAGTATTATGCCTCCTAAAGGAATGAAGAATTGAGCTGTGCTGAGGATATATGTAAATGGTATTTGGCAGAAAAAGTGGACAAAATGCTTTGTAATATATGAGACAATTGATTATTTTACTAGCATTATTATCCATTTTTTTTCTAATGAGGGAAGAAACATTGTCCCTATTCTATTGATTGTAGCGCTGATAACATATGTACCACTCTGTCTACTAAGGAGTTCATGTGGGCAGTTTATGAATCCAGACTATATTTGTATTGCAGATTTTCATATATTAATATATTCCTTCTCATTGTAGATACAGATATTAAAATATGGAATTGTTATTTTGCTACTTCTGCTATTTGTACTTTCCTCTAAAATTCATTTTAGGTGTCATTAATACAAAGAATAATGTTCATTTGTGCTTCTCTTAATGCTTCTACCTAATAAACATTTAATACACACTTTCCTCTTCATACATCACTGCCAAATACACACTTTTGCTCTATATTTTTAGAGGATATTCAAAAGGATGGAAGGCTGAGTCAACCTAGAACTGGTGAGAATCGAACTGCTGAACTGCTGGCAGCCAGCAGTCAGCAGAAATAGCCTGCAGTACTGCATTCTAACCACTGCACAACAACGCTTCTCAGAGCCGAGGTGGCGCAGTGGTTAGAGTGCAGTACTGCAGGCTACTTCAGCTGACTGCTAGCTGCAATTCTGTAGTTCAAATCTCACCAGCTGAAGGTTGATTCAGCCTTCCATCCTTCCGAAGTGGGTAAAATGAGGACCCAGATTGTTGGGGGCAATATGCTGACCGCTTAGAGAGGGCTGTAAAAGCAATATGAAGCCGTATATAAGTCTAAGTGCTATTGCTATTGCAGGCTAACTCTGTTGATTGCCAGCAGTTCAAACCCAGCTCAAGGTTGAATCAGCCTTCCATCCTTCTGAGGTCAGTAAAATGAGGACCCAGTTTGTTGGGGGCAATATGCCAACTCTGAAAACCACTTAGAGAGGGCTGTAAAGCACTGTGAAGTGGTATATAAGTATCTAAGTTCTATTGCTATCATGATCTGCCTGTTTTAGACAGGTGAAATATAGGTGCTATTTCCAAATACGTAGGCATAGATTTGCAGCTTTAGCTGCATATTCCAAATAATCTGAGGGGAAAGGCACATGACATGTTGTGTACTGAAATGAGAAACAACTTTATTTTCATCAACCAAATTTCTATGTTCTATTTTGAAGTCTGCTTGAAAATGGCTGAGGGAATTCAGGGGTAGAAATAGGTTTTTGTGAGAGGCTTGTCACTCATTTGGACTCAAGACTTAGGATGGAAATTTAGGAGGCCTGCTGCTTTACTGCTTAACGCACATCCCTGTGCATATTCATGAGTGCATATTAACCGATTGACAAGCCCAGATGAACCGCTTTTCTCCTTCCTGAACATATTTGCCTATTAAAATATAATCTAATAAACACAAAAATGAAATGAGCTCTTAATGAAGGGAAGATAAAAACTTTCTTCTTCTGTGCCATCTTCTTTTTCCCTAGGAAACAGTATTGTGCTAATGGCCTTCAACAGACGTTTAACCACCCACAAAGAAGGGGGGGGGGAGAGTTTACAAATTGGTGTGCCATGGAGTGTTGACATGTTTTTTGTTTGTTTGTTTGTTTGCATGCTTAGAGATGTGAATTACATCAATGTTCTGGAATAATCTATGGGCATGTTCTGATGTGCTTCTTAATCCCTGGGGATGTAATTGTGGTGGTTATCTTTTGGGTACATTTCAGTTTTGGGGTCTGACCTTGGGGAGCTGCCAAGTGAAAGAGGAAGTCTGTGGTTGGTTCCCAGATCACCTTGCTATGGTCTTCTTTGCTTGGGATAGGAGAGTCTAACAGCAGAGGTGGTGTAGACAGCACAGAGCTGAGCTTCAAAAAGGAATGAAAAGAAGAAGGGGTCTTCGTGTGAAATTTAACATACTTTGGTTCTTTTTGATATAAGAAGAACCTGTCAGCTTTCAAAATCCTATTATTCTATCCTAAAAACATAGGGTCTGATAATCCTTGAAGGAAGGGTCTGTTTCTTGATTTGGATTATCTTGAAGGCTTATATAAAGTTGGTGGATAGATGATAGATAGTTACAGCTATGTACAAAGTTCTGGCTCTTGCTTTTTTGGCAGTCTCAATCATTGTTCATTGATGTTGTTGTAATATGTATTTAATGTTGTCTTTCCATCTTTTTCTTGGTCTGCCTCATGTTCTTTGAACTTCTCCTATTTTTGTATATGCCATGTACAGTATGAAATCCCACATCCCACATCTCACATCTCTCCAGGTGATGTTGCTGCTTTTGTATGTAATTTAATTGGTTCTATGCAGTGGTGGGATTCAAAATTTTTTACTACTAGTTCCGTGGGTGTGACCTTGTGGGTGTGGCATGGCTTGGTGGGTGTGGCATGGCTTGGTGGGCATGGCTTGGTGGGCATGGCAGGGGAAGGATACTGTAAAATCTCCATT
>JANHFK010003421.1:99201-115186 GCA_036250565.1 Sibynophis collaris | reverse complement strand
AAGGCTCTGGAGTCTGGGGAGGGTGAAAAATGGGCCAAAAACAGGGGGAGCAGGGGGGTCGCATGTGATTGCATGGGGGGTGGAGCACATTGAATTATGGGTGTGGGCACGCGTGTATGACCCCCTCCCCCCCTTTTGGCACACGACTGCAAAAAGGTTAGCCATCACTGATATAGCCTTTTAGTCATGGGGAAAGCTAAGAGAAAGAAGGAGCTATTCACTTAATGGGAAGGAGTAGATGTAGAACTCAATGGGAAGAAACAGCTTCCAAAACACAGATGAATCAGTTCTTGATTTTTGGTTGGATCTACCTCTTGGACTTTAGCTAATGGCCTCTGGGATAATAGCCTGAGTCAGCTTCTGACTCATTTGCTGTGTTTCATGGAACTTCATACATTCGTAGAAATACCTGGTGTTCAGAAATCTGATGCTCTGTGTTTTCCAGGGCACACCGGTTAAAAATGCCTGCTCCACAAACTATTTTAAAATAAGAGCTTGCTTCTTGAGACTAACAGTGAGTTCACTGACTCATCTGCTGCCATTGTCTGCATTCTGCAGACTGCTGGCTAATTTATTCTTTCACTTGAGGCAGTCAAATGTAATTTTAAATGTTGTTATTGCAGATGCCTTCTTTAACCTATCTCAGGGAAGGCAAATGGTAATAGAGTAATCGGGAGGTGATATCAACATAAAGGAAGTAGCTGACAGTGGTGGGATATGTGAATAGAGAAATGAAAGGACTCTGCTTTCATTGTATTAATAACAGTCAAATCATTTGCTGGGGGTAGAAAGGTTGGTTCACTGATTGTGTTTTTCCTTTCATTTAGAGAAGTCATTCCATTTTGGACTTTCATGTTGAAAGAAGGGTTCTTTTGCCCTTCTTTACTAAGGCTAAGAAGGATGGTCCTCTAGCTTTCTCTCTGAGGAAAAGGATTGAAATACAGCTTAGCCTTTAAATTAGTTTTATTAATGAAAATGGAGCAGTTTTGATAGATAATGTTTATGTGCATGAGGAAATTGCATATGTACATCGGGTAGAGGTGTGGATGAATTTGAAAAATGTTTTTAGACATGTTAAGTAATTTCCTGTGTATTACTACTGGGTGCACAAAGTCAAAACAATTGTCTTCCCTTATCTTATAATTCAGAGTTGCTTCATATATCATCACAATAATTGTTTTCTATCTGTCTGCCTCTCTTTCTGTCCTCTCTTTCTTTCTGCCCTATCTTTATTCTGTCTATCTATTCTATCTTCTACTAATGATGTGGGTTTTCATTCATTAATTATTTGGCTTCCTGTTGCTAATACTGAGAAAAAGGCAGGCATGCTTTCGTTTATTTCAAATTGTATTCGGAACATATGTTCAAGGACAGAACAATATGTCATATAGTTTTATGCCTTTCATCTGAAAAAGCACACAAAAATAATGACATCCATTTGTTTCATTAGTTTTAGTCATAGAAGTAATGGGAATTCGAGGAAAAGTTCCAAATGAAGTCCATTCCTTTCCATTAATGTGTCATTGATTTTTCATTTGCTTCAATGGGAGCCCAGTAGATATAGTATACAGAAAAGTTACAGGGTTGGTTGAAGGCTGAGAATTTGGCCTGAATCAGTACATCTTTTAAAAATGCTTTAGATTAATTACCCTTTTCCTGACCAGAAATTCAGAAGATATGAACCTTTATAAGCATGTCATACAATTACCACACTGAAGTTACAGGCCACGAAAGAAGTGTCCAAGTTTCTCATTGATTTAAATGGAAACCACCATGAATGGGGATATTAAAAAAAAAAGGATTGGTTTGGGAAACTGATCCTTACCTCCAGTAGCATCAAATGAATCATGAAAGAAATACTATAGAATAATATTAGAAATGAATGGAGTAACTCATAGCTTTATGCATGGTTGTTTTGACTTGTATCAATTAAGTATTTTATGCTGGGAAATTGGCATATTTTTGCCTCCCTGAAGAGAAGAATTCCCAAATAAGGCATAATAATCCCAACTTCATTGTATAAATATGATTTACAGACTGCTCTTAAGTTCTGCCACAATTTCAAAGTCTCTTTTGGCTATTGCTAGTGTCCAAGATATAGTGAGTAGAGCAAGGTGAAACAATACAGTTCTTTGTTCTTGAAAGTGAAAAGACTGTGCTGCTTTGTGAACTAGTTTTGAAAGAAGTTTCAGTCAAATCTTCAAAACAAGCACTCTCTTCAAGATAGAAAATACTTCAGTGGTCATCTGGCCCAAACCCCTGCTTATGATCTACATAGATATTATGGACAGATGGTCATCCAGCCTCCATCTGAAGGTTTCCGTTGAAGGGGAACATCCATCAGGCTCTGATTCTCCTAGCTGACAGCTCATACCGTCAGTTTCTCCTGCTCTCTAGCCTGCATGGATTTTGTTTCAGCTCTTTGATTTATTCCTGCTCCACCAAGAAAAGATCACTCAATCTTTTGTAGGATAAGCCTTTAGATATCTGACTTCTTTTAACCATGGAGCCCAGGACTCGGTTTCTGTTGACTCATCATCTTGGTAGCCCTCCACTTCAGTTTGCTAATATCCTTTTTAGATTCCTCAGTACCCCCCAAAATGAACACATTGCAAATAAGGCCTGACCATGAAAAAATTGTTTTATTTATTTATTAGTTTGTCAAACATGTACAAGCTAGCAGGTATAAGTATGAACATGGACATGGACATGGTCAAAGGAATGAATACAAATAAATGGGGACAGTAGGACAGGGACAATAGGCACACTGGTGTACTTATGCACGCCCTTTTACGGATCTCTTAGGAATGGACTGAGTTCACAGTAGACAGTTGAAGGTTGAAGCTGTGAGGGTTTGAGGATGTTACAACTGAGTTGGGTAGAGCATTCCAGGCATTGACCACTCTGTTGCTGAAGTTGTATTTTCTACAATCGAGTTTGGAACGGTTTACCTTGAGTTTGTATCTATTATTTGCCCGTGTATTATTGAGGTTAAAGCTGAAGGTAAGACATTATACCAGACAATTTTGTGTATTATGTTTAGATCAGACTGCAGGCGGCGCAGTCCCAGATTGTCCAAGCTCAAAATTTGAAGCCTGGTGGCATAAGGGATTTTATTGCGAATAGAGGAGTGGAGTACTCTTCTCATGAAGTACCTCAATGACCCACTCAATTGTATTAATATCTGATATACAGTGTGGATTCCAGGCAGATGAGCTGTATTCGAGAATTGGTCTGGCAAAGGTTTTGAATGCCACAGTTAGCAATGTAGTGTTACTGGAGAAGAAGCTTCGCAAAATCAGGTTAACAATTCTTAATGCCTTTTTGGCAATGCCGTTACAGCAATCTCTGGGGCTTATATCATTTGAGTTGAGTACACCTAGGTCCTTGACCGAATGACGGTCATCTACAAGGTCATTTCTGCCCAACTTATATTTGGTTTTCTGGTTTTTATTGCCAATGTGAAATCACATATCCTTTACATTTCTGTTCATTAAAAAAAAAATAACAATGGAGAATTTCTGGCCACATTTCTTAACACCTTTCCAGGAATGATAATATACCAAATGAGAAACTGAGAAAAGTCCTTTGTGACTTTTTGAAGGAAAAAAAAAACCCTTGTTCAATCACTTCAGCTCATAGATGTTCTTAATTGAGACTGATAGGGCACTTGACAGCTACTGAAACTGTAATTTCAGGCTGCCTGCAAGTATTAGCCAGTGTGAAGCAGAAAATATTTAGTTCATATTTTCAATTCTAGATGATAAAAAAACCTGTTCTCTGAGATAGATAATAAAATGAAGAATGCCTTTGAGTCCATCATCCCTTAAACAAGCAATAACTATAGGCTTAAACTGATTTACAGAAGGTTTTATTGTTCCAAGATCATTTGGAAGAAACTATTCTCAAAGAAACAAAATGTAAGAACACCCACAGATATAGTGATAAAAGATAAATACAGAGTGGAGAACTTGGTCTTTGAAGATAAGAACTTGAAAATTATTGGAACAATGTGACAGATAGCATAGTGATTGGAACACTGATCTAGAACTGGAGATATCTAGTTTCCCATCCCCTTTTGGTAATGAAACTCACAGTGTGATGATTGGCTATTTTTTCCTCTCACCCTAACCTAATTCATATTTGTTGTGAAAGTAAAAAGAGAAAAAAAAACATAAAGCAACCAAGAGACTCTAGCAGAGTATATAGTAAATAAATTAAATAAACTCTAAATAGAAATGAACTGACAAAAAGACAGAGTACATATAACTGAAAGAAATAATAAATTCTCCCAGTAGTATAACATAAAATAATTGTTAATGTTGGGTTTGACTTAGTGGTATCTAGGTCTCACCATACTTCATTCTGAGTGAGAGCATAAAGTAAGCAGAGAATATGACATAACTTCTGGAACAAAGCCTGCTTAAAATGGCAGGCAGAAGATTTCTTAAATCATATTTGTGAAAAATGGTTTCCAGAAAATGGTAGGTAATTTTCCACATCAAAACAGCAACCACAAATGATATCATTATGCACAGAGATATATGCTGGGCAGTTTAAATAGATTTTTTTAAAAAAATGGAGCAAAAAGGCACCATATTATTTTAGGAATAAGTAAATGTGAAAACATGAACAGGAATATTTTAATGCAAAGCCAGTAAAGATATCTGAAAGTCAAATCAATAAATAACAAAAATGAATATTTAGCCATTTCAGTTATACGTCTCCATCCCAACAACTGAAATGATTACAAGTAACAATTTGATTTCATGGGCCATTCAAGAGAGGGCAATGTCTGTTAAATACAAATGTCCATTATGGGCATTTGTGTTTCAGTTGCATAATTGTGCAATTTATGGAAGTGGAGTCTAGACCAAAAAAAGTATCTGTAATATTTGATTACAGATATTACTATTATACACAGAGCTTAATAAGAGATCAGAACAAACATTATTTGAATTGGAGATTTCATTCAAACTAAAATAAATGAAAAGGAGCAAGAAATTCTTTGATACCGAGAAAAATGTTTTGGAAGCATGTTCAGTATTATGGGTAGAAAAGTTAAAATCTAGAATATAGACATAATACAGAAAACAAATCAAAATTATTGTTACTTAGTTAAAATGCTCTTGTGTCAACATTACATATTTCATGTTAAACCACTAAGAGAATAACTTAAGGAGATAGATATCATATCAATTATGATGAGTAACTACTACTATGTCTACTCCAGCCATGCAAATTCTTGTTTTGTGGCTTAGTGCAATAGGGTAAAAAGAATTTTGAATAGCAAATGGGGTAAAATCAATGGCTATTCAATATGCCAGCGATTGCAAATTCGTTTTCACTGTCTTTCCTTAACTGCTGTTCTATCAGTTTTCTAGCTGTCAGAATAGAATATTCTGCTCTGGGAATCCAGCCCAACAACAACAATAACAACAGCAACAACTTTTTTCCTTCCTCTTCCTCCTTCTCCTCCTCCTTCTCCCATTGCAGTTGTACTGAAGATGAAGAAAATTTATTGTGACTCGGGTGGCTTATATGTTTGATCTATATATATATAAAAAGGATCTATGTATGTATGTATGTATATATGTATGTATGTAAATTCCACCATAACTCTGGAACGGTTCAAGCAATTCCAACCAAACTTAGTACATGGATGAGTTGCCCTCTGGAAATCAGCACTGTGGGGTAAGGCACCCGTAACACCCCTCGGTGTGTGTGTGTGTGTGTGTGTGTGTGTGTGTGTGTGTGTGAGTGAGTGTGTGTGTGAATGGGTGGATGTACGGGTGTGTGGGTGTGTGTCATCCAGCATAACTCTGGAACGCCACAAGCAATTTCAACCAAACTTGATACACAGATGACTTACTCTCTGGAAAAAAATATTGTGGGGGTAACACCTCTTGGGTTTTGTGTGTGTGTGTGTGTATGTGTATTTGTGTTGCAGCATAACTCTGGAACACCTTGAGCAGTTTCAACCAAACTTGGTACACAGCTGACCTACTCTCTGGAGACAAATACTGTCAGGGTAAGACACTGCTGTGTCCTGGTATGCAGGTGGCACACAGAGCCAAGCTCAGCTCCACTGCATATGCGTGTGCATCCCACCCACCAGCTGATATTCAGATCTTTGCCGAACAATGGATGAGCAATGGATGAAACTAATCAAGGGAGATCCAACCTAGAACTAAGGAGAAATTTCCTGACAGAACAATTAATCAATGAAATGAGTTGCCTCCAGAATTGTTGATGCTCCAACACTGGATGTTTTTAGAAGAAGTTGGCCATCAATTTGTCTGAAATGGTATAGGATTTCCTACCTGAGTAGGGGGTTGGGCTAGACAACCTCCAAGATCCCTTCCAACAGTATGATTCTATGAAACTGCATGGAGGGAAATGTAAAAAGGAACTATGTTTATGCCCTCATATTCACTGAAACATGATTTTTTGCGAAGGGGGGAGGCTAAATACTTTTATCTTTAATTCAGAAAGCAGCAAGAATGTCTCCATTTTTTTCATGTTTAAGTTCCTCTTATCTGAAAAACCTTTTCTTCCTTCTATGATGATTGTGATTCATTCCACCCTTACTATTTCATTAAAGGAGTGAAACTTGAAAATTAAAGGTTGCAATTCCCTCTTTCCTTTACAATGATAAAAAAGACTATTATTAACTTTGTTGTGCCTCAACACTTACACAAACAAATTATTATATTTGGAAGAATGATGACTAGTTGCTAAATTCTATTCAGAATTTAGGGACAGGGAAAATAATAAGAAAATATAAGATTCAGTTCAGAATAAAAGTCATGCGAGGAAGAGAATTAGATTCAGTTCAAGTTTGTGCAATTTTGAAGAATCTAATTACATTACATAGAAATTAGAGAAGCTTTGTCAAACTGGGATTAATATTTATTATGATGATATTGATTCTTCTTCTACTGCTATTGCCATATATGACTTGCAAGACTCTACCAATAAAATGCAGCATCCAAGATCCTATCCCGATTGATCACAAATATTTCCAACCGGGTGATCTAATCATTGGTGCCATCACCTCTTTTGTCTTCACAAATAGAAATGCAGAAAGCTTTGAGGAAGATCCACATCATTCTCTTATTACTGAATCCCTGTAAGACTTAATTTCATTTCAATAGCCTATATCAATCAAGATAAAATTATTTAGTATATCCATTCTATGTGTCATAATGAACTACTATGATTTTAAAAAAAATCTTTCTAACATTGAATGATGGAAGGAAACCAACAGCTAGAACCTTTGTTACTTAAATAAAATTAGAAGAAAATTAAACTATTGCTAGTAGATTCTGACAAGAAAGAATCCTTCCAGTCTCTTTGCTTGAGATAGAAATTACAGTCTCTAAAGCAGACTATATAGATAATGTGATTGAACCATAGGAATAATATATCTCTTTAGTGAGAGACACCGTATATTTTATCTCAGTAAATTAGACATGCAGGTTTTTTGCAGGAATAATATTCTTCTGAACTTTTTCCCCAGATTATTAAAAGAAACCACCTCATGTGTAAGAATAAATAATTAATGAAAGTTTATTTCCCAGTTGCTGTATACAATGCTAATGTCTATTTGCAAGTGTGTCAATGATTCTGGACAGCTTCACATAATTAGAATTCATTGCAAACAGCAGAGTTTAAAAAAACCTTGTGATTATTCCTCTGAAATATATTTCTGCCATTTTTATAGTGAATAACAATATATCAATCAATTAGCGTGAAGGGTGACTGTTACTTTCTAGAATAATTTTTAATGGAGCTAATCAGATAACATGAAAAAGTCATTATTGGTTTCTAAGCCCTTTTTTAAAGGAGTGTAGCCATATTGCCCTTTTACGTGCACAATTCCATTTGATACAGAATATAATTCTCTTTACAGAGTCCTGACTAAGTATTATCAGCATATTTTGACTATGATATTTGCTGTGAAGAAGATCAATGAAGAGCACCAACTCTTACCTAATATCACCCTGGGCTTTAGAATATGTGATAGATATGCTGGCTATCATGCCAAAATGGATTTTTTCTCCAGTCAGAACAGATTTGTTCCAAATTACAAGTATGGCTTTGTGAACAAACTCATATCAGTTGTTGGCACTATTGATCCTGGAATCTCTTTGATAGATTTTTTAGACACTTACAAAGTCCCACAGGTAAGATGAATTTGATTTTTCTTTTCAAACTATAGCAGAAGGCAAGACAATAAGATATAATTAATTTTCATGTACATTTCTATATGGAGCTTATTTAAGAAAATATATTTAATATTACATAAAATAAAATATCTTTGAGTATGAGTATCAATGAGTATCAATGATTAACTATGAATGATCATGAAAATTACATGTAAGGTGCTGATGTGAGAAAAACAATTCAATATTTCTGAATTTTATATATTTATATTTTATTATGTCATTAGATTGATATCATGCTTTCATTCACTGCTCAGGGAGGCATAAATAGCACTTTCTTCTCCTAGAGGTAGTCATTGCTTATTGACTACAGTTGGGATTGGCAACTTCAACATTAAATTCCAGAAACAACTAAAACAACACATGTCCATGCTAGACTTACAACCTCATCTCTACTTCCATCATTAAGTGAATCACCATGGGTATTAAGAAATACATTATTATTTCTTCACTATTTCGTCACTATTATTTGGGATTTCACATTTGTGTTCTCTATTAAATCTGCTTGTTGGAATCTGGTTGTTAACTTTGTGAAATAGAAATTATGTGACCTTTGGATGCTATAAGGGTCATAAATGTGCACTAGTTGTGAAATTCTTCAATGATGAACATATGACTGCAGGCCACTGTGATATTCATAAATACAAGGATGTGCAGAAAAACTACTATAATGCCAAACAGTGGCCGAGATAGCTGATAAGGGACAAATTTAAATTTGTGTATGGCTATTGTAGATTTCAAAGAGAACATAAGGATCATCCAGTCCCACAATGCAGGGAAATGATGTAAAAGCATATGCTGACATTTTCAGAACTCTGAATTTAGAGTGGATACACAGTTACTTTTGTCAATCATATTTCCCCCCACATATACTAGGTTTTTTTATGTATCTAATTTTCATTTCCTAGTTCTCAACTGGTACTTCTCCGAATGAAAGCCCTTTCTACTACCATATGGTTCCAGATGAAGAACTGCATTATATGGGGATTATTCAACTACTTTTGCACTTCAGATGGACTTGGGTTGGCGTACTTGTTTATGGACTTGGTGGAAAAACATTTCAGCATCTAATCTTTTCATTGTTTGCTGTCCATAAAATCTGTGTTGCCTTCTTGGAGCAGTTCAGACCAGTGTATTTTACTAATTCTTTAGAGGGTTTGGAATTGCTTGTTGAAACTTTTTGCCTTCTTGTTAATAGCAAAGCCCAAACTGTAATAATCAATGATAATAATCTTTCAAATTTAAGGTGGTTGTTGTATCTACCTGAAATGGAAATAGTTTCTATAAAGCTCAAAAGTAAGGTATGGATCATGGCTTCCCAAATGGATCTTGCATCATTTTTTTATCAGAAAAACTGGAATATCCAAGTCCTCCAGGGTGCTCTGAATTTTGCAGCTTATTCGAATGAAGCTGTAGGATTCCAACATTTTCTTCAGACAAGAGATCATATGTCCTCCAAAGAGGATGGTTTCCTAAAAGAAGTGTGGGAGCAAGCATTTGGCTGTGTGTCTCCAAATCCATCTGTGAATGAGGAAATGGAGGATGTCTGTACAGGGAGGAAGAAGCTGGAGAGCCTTCCTGGGGCCTTTTTTGAAATGAGGAT
The DNA here is from genome assembly GCA_036250565.1 of Sibynophis collaris. Taxonomy (NCBI): domain Eukaryota; kingdom Metazoa; phylum Chordata; class Lepidosauria; order Squamata; family Sibynophiidae; genus Sibynophis; species Sibynophis collaris. Next base: position 105,355 of record JANHFK010003421.1, on the reverse strand, counting down.
GAGCAGTCACAGTTACAGTATATACAATGCAGTGTATGCTGTGGCACATGCTTTACATATCATGAACCTAAGCCAACAACATAGGCAAAAATTGAGTGGCAAAAAGTTTGGTCTTCAGGATCCTCAGCAATGGCAGGTAATTGATCAATAATCAAATATGTTGGACATAGGATTTGAATTCCACTTACTTGCCAGCATCTCACAAACTCATGAATGCAAATAGTAGTGAAATGTAGATGGAAAGCTAGTAAAGTTTTTTATATTTCCTCTTTATCTCTTTATCTCCTTTTGGTTTAGGGTAGTAATCTTGGTACACTTTCTTTGAACATCCCACCTTAGTTTCTTTCTGCCTCTTTCTTGAAGGCTGTATATGTTGGGATATGTCCTTTGCCTATTCTCTCTCCACACACCCACACTGCATAGACAGAAAATATTTAGTGTAACAAGCTTTATTTTTACAAGAATTGTTTGATTAGGTTAAATCTCCATTGTAAGGACTATCCTCAGAAGCATTTCAATCAATAAGATTGTGGGCCTAAATAGTGAATACAATAGGAAAGTTTCAGGATGTGTAGAAGCTGGAAAAATAGAGAATTCTATTTGGTGTTTTGTAATAAAAATACTTCTGAGACCATAGATGACTGTCGTCAAGAATGAATGACCCATGCATGCAGAATGGACACTATAAATGACACAACAGCAGGAATGCTCTGTCTCGGGGGGCATGATTCAATCTTTATTCATCTATGAATTGAAATCAGTCCATGACTATTTCAAAATCCTTACCACACTGTATGAGAAAAGGACCATGTTCTAAAAAAGATATATTTTCAGGAAAGTACAAAATGAGAGTATAAGATAAGGTCAACTGAATTAGTATGTGAATGAAATGCAAAAAACAAGAAAACATCTTAAAGGTCTGTTATATACATATAACATAAATATTATTATTATTTATTAATCAACAGTTTTTTCCATTGTTCTTAGGAGACTAACCATGGTACAGAAGGTAGATAAACTAACCAGCTTCCATCTAAATTGAATTTCTCCTGTGAATACAAGACAGAAAATGGAATGAGAATCATTAACATGCAATTGAAAGCAGACAGTTGTGGATTGTACAGAGTCAAAAATTATAATATTACCAGTATTTTTTAATTCTGCAAAGGCAAATTGTGCATACAATGTAGAAGAGGATCAGAAATAAAGCAGTTTAGCAAATAACTAAATAAATAATCCATGCAAACTAGCTCAATGAAATATCTCTATCTATTTCAAGGCAAAAGGGGAGAGACATTCATTGGGAAAAAGGAAGAGAAAAGAGAGTAAGAAGGGAAAAAATCAGATATGGCAATTAGTGAGCTTGCTGTTTAAAGAAAAAAGTCAGAGACATACAGGGAGGGAGAAAGACAAAAGGGAGGAGAGAACAAAGAGAGAGAACTAGTAGGGCAATTGATAATCTCTGTATTTTTCAATCACTTGGTCTGATGACCAAAGCAATCATTTCCTGAGACCATTTCTGCAGTATTCTCTATTCTCTTTCTTTCTTTTCCTATGGGAAATGAATCTTTGTTTCCCTAAGTGCTCTCAATCTGATTCAAACTGCTTCAATTTATTTTGCCTCCCTTCAATTCCTCCCCTAATCATGCTATACACCTCTCTGTGATTTAATAACCCGATTCTAAGTATTATTCTCCTTTGAGAAAAAAAAATCAGTAACAAAGTTCTTTTCCTTCCTTTTCCTGTCATGGCTTCTTATAGAAACAATCCTTTTATTGATTTTTTAAAATTTACTGTCTCCAATTACATCAATGGTAGACTGTTTAGCATTACAAAATGGTAATATGACTAGTAAGTTAAGTTTTAACTATTCCTTTCTATAGCTGATTAACTTGAAAAGTTACTTTAGATATTGAAGTGATTTGATCTCCCCTGATCAGATGATTTCTAATAATAATAGGAGACAAGTTTGTTAAAGTGATGGCAAAAATAATGGAAGTTATTATATTGGAAGTTATTATGATGATTATATTTATTTGTTGAATAGCATGTTTTCCCGAATGTTATATTTTTGGATATTAAAATATGTATGGTTTTCTTGGACTGCATTATTTTTAAAGTTTGAAAATTAGTAGACCATAAGAGTGATTTTGGATCAAGAATCATAGAAAATTATGCCTGAGAAAAAATTTACCACTTTAGAATATGTGTCCACGTAATATGCTACAAATAAAAAGATAGATATGCTATTTATCCATTACATTTTTATCCCACCTTTACTGCCTTATAATTCTATACATTAACCTTGCTTTCTTTTCACATATTTGTTACATATTCAGCTTCACTTCTTTTTGAAAAGAGTCTCATTTAACAATAGTGCTGGGGATGAAATTTCATTTGACCAGAATGGAAAATTGATTACAGGTCTGGAAATTGAGAACTGGGTTACCTTCCCCAACCAGTCCTTCCATCGAATGAAAGTTGGAAAGCTGGATCCCTGGGCTGCTGAAGACAAGAAGTTCACTATTTGTGAGGAAGCCATCAATTGGCCCAGCACTTTCAACCAAGTGGGTTCAATCTGAAATGTGTGAGATGATATCCTAAGAGTAGTTCTAAACGTAAACCTCCTGCTATCATTAACTCCAATTTTCTAGTACCATTTAGGAAGCTACTTCAGAAATATTTCCCTACATTTGGCTACTACATAAATTTGTTTTCACTTCAAATTATTATGTAATTCAATATTTGTTTAAAGTGTAACCATTTTAAAATAATCAAAAGTACCTGTAGATAAACACATATGTAACTTAGACATTATGTCACTTTTTGACTGTAGAGTTTCTCAGGCTTTTGGTCTCAACATTCCTTTAAACCTGAGATATTTATAACTGATGAATTCTATTAAAAATGTATTTTTTCTACATTATGGATCATTTCTAACTTAAGAAAGAATGGATTAATGAGCTCCTATAATAGTTTTCTTTTGACACCTCTTTACCACAAGATATTAAAAATAGTAAAGAATGTTGAGCTAATAATCATCATATGTTTTATAAATTATTTGGAAATTTAATGATACATTGAGATTTATCAGATTTATCCTTCATTAAATATATCAGATATAATAAAGACTTTACAAAAGTTATTTTACTATTGAGTAATGCTAGTTAATGTTTAATTATTAAATTCATTGATGGGATTCAATAGAACTTATTTAAAGTCTGAAAAACAGATTTCTCTATCTCTGTATCATTCTACTTTCTAAAACCTTAAAATATAAAAAAAATAATACTACAAACTATTTCTCATTAGCAAATTAAAGAAAATCTATTATCTTTCCTTTTTTAATTTGTTAAATTAACTATTTAGAATTCCCGCTTAAAAAGCCAAGTTGTACTGATGGTTTTAATTGCTCACCATTGGGTATAAATTTGACTATTGCCAATTGGCTATTGTAAATCTCCACAACTTCAGTTTTATTCAACGTTTGGCATCGCTTTTCAGTATGATGTCTACTTTCTTTAGAACCATCACCTTCTTATAGATTTTTTTTCAAATATTTAATTTTATTCTGCATTACATTCTTTTTCATTTAAATAATTCTGAAAAAATATATTCCTCTTTAATTATGGTGTATTTAATTATTTGTATTATGCAACAGTAAGAGTAGATATTTTCCAGTGTCTTAAAAAACCTTTTTCTTTTAGTTCCACTGAAATAATTTCAGCACTAGGGAATGGTCTGAGTATAACCTATTTCCAGTTAACGTTACCTATATAATTCATAGAACTGTAAAAAAAATAATTCAGTTTTGAAAAAACCCTCATATTCTTACAATTAAAACTTTATTTATTGAATTTCAATCAGATTTTTCAACTTTTCCCCCCAAAATACATGATTAACATTTTCTTTCTTTAATTTATTGGGCAGACCATACCTGTTTCAGTGTGTACCGAGAGCTGCCTACCTGGATATTTTAAGAAAAAGCAGGAGGAGAAGCCTTTTTGCTGCTATGATTGCCTCCCATGTCCCAAAGGGAAAATGTCCAGCCAGAAGGGTAAGAGACATTGTAAACCAAATTTCCTTTTTATTTTGCAGGTCACCCCAAGCAAATCCATGAACATATAATTACAGGATGTGAATTATATTTTTATCAGTTAAGAGATTTTGCCCTTTCAATAAAGAGGAATTTTCCAACTTTTTCAAAGAAAGACCTCTCACAGAATTAAGAATTGAAGAGGTTTCACTGATGTAAACTGTGAAATCTTCATATAAGTTTGGCAGCTAGTGACTTAGCATATATCATTTCCAGGGCACATCAACTAATTTTTGGATTTATCTAAAACATTTGTATACAACTGCCCATTTAGAAAACCTTGATAAGTTTTACAAAATCCCAAGAATTTAACAGAGTTTATTAAAAAAGAAATACATGTTGTCATTTAGTAGCCACAATTGGAACTTGCCACTTGGCCATTTAATGAAACAGCTGTTGTTACTGTTTTATTTCAGCTTTCCTTTTCTGTACAAATCTTTAAATACAGATTTTCAATGCTAGGATTGGTGACAATGTTACTTTTTCATTACTATTGTAACTAGGAATGGTTACTAAACAAGGCAGTCACTAAACAAAGACTATCTGTAACCCCTTTTACTCATTCCCTCATTTTTAGAATCATTATGAGCCATGGTGGTACAGTGGTTAGAGTGCAATACTGCAGGCTACTTCTGCTGACTGCTGGCTGCCTGCAATATGGTAGTTCGAATCTCACCAGGCTCAAGGTTGACTCAGCCTTCCATCCTTCGAAGGTCGGTAAAATGAACAGGCAGCAGAAGTAGCTTGCAGTACTGCATTCTAACCACTGAGTCAGTACTGCTTCTAGAAATAACCTGTGTGATGATTCTAATAATAGTATGATTAATAAACAAATATTTATACATTTATACATTTAAATTGTAGATATGTATGACTGTTCAAAATGCCCTGAAGATCAATATCCAAATAAGGACCAAGATTCATGTATTTCAAAGAAAATATCTTTCTTGTCCTATGAAGAGCCAATGGGAATAAGTTTACTTACTCTTGCACTTTTCTTTACTCTCTGCACAATTGTGGTACTCACAACATTTTTGAAGTACCACAATACTCCCATTGTCAAGGCCAATAACCGAAACCTCACCTACCTTCTACTCATCTCCCTCATCCTCTGCTTCCTTTGCTCACTGCAATTTCTTGTTGCACCTGGCAACATAGTATGTCTCTTCAGACAAATTAGCTTTGGCATCATTTTTTCAGTGGCAGTATCATCTGTACTGGCAAAAACCATCACTGTAGTTTTGGCTTTCATGGCCACCAAGCCAGGATCAAGGATGCGGAACTGGATGGGAACAGGACTGGGGAGTTCCATTGTTCTTTCTGGTTCCCTTATTCAAACAGGCATTTGCATGGTATGGCTGTTCACTTTTCCCCCTTTTCCTGACATTGACACCCATTCAGAAATGGAGGAAATCATTCTACAGTGCAATGAAGGCTCATCTGTCATATTTTACTGTGTCCTGGGCTACATGGGCTTTCTGGCAACTGCCAGTTTCACAGTAGCATTTTTCTCCAGGAATCTCCCCAGCAGTTTCAATGAGGCCAAATGTCTCACATTCAGCATGTTGATCTTCTGCAGTGTGTGGCTCTCCTTTGTTCCATCCTACCTGAGCACCAAAGGCAAATACATGGTGGCTGTGGAGGTTTTCTCCATTTTAGCTTCTAGTGCTGGATTGCTTGTCTGTTTATATTTCCCCAAATGCTACATAATTATTTTTAGGGCAGAACTAAACAACAGAGAGCAATTAATAAAGAGAAAATATTGATAATTCTGACAAAATGCCTATTTCCCATAGGATTTTAATATCCCATAGGAACCTGGGTGTTAGCAAACAATTATGTGAATATGATGTGTATACATTTGTGCTGTGTCATTGTACAAACAATTGTGGCAACTTGTTAAGTTTAAAATCTAGGTGGGCTAAAACTAAGAATAATTGCCATAGAATCTGGTAATTTTCAAAGACTCAGCAGACAAAAAAAGCTCTGAAGATTTTTTTAATGCATTCAATAATTAGGATTTCATCAGCCAAAGCTGATGATTACCATGTACCATAT
>JANHFK010003420.1:59959-71445 GCA_036250565.1 Sibynophis collaris | reverse complement strand
TCTAAATCCTTGTTTTTTAAACCGCACAGGCAAAAAAAGCAAGATTGGGAAGCAAATGGAGGACTTGGGAAAGTAATGGTTGGGGAGGGGGGGGGGAAATCAATGAGAAAAACGGATTTGTCCGGAGAGGGAGGGCCGATGTAAATAATAATATTTTTTTTTAAAAATCAGAATCAAAGGGGATTTGGGCTAGCTATGGAAAAGCGAGCCTTGGAAAGCACCAGCTGGATACAAAGAGAGGAAGGGGTCTTTTTTCCCCAGAAAGAGCTGCAGGGAAAGAAGGGGAAAGAGCCAGGCAGGAGACAAGCCTTTGTGTGGAAAAGTCAGGCAAAAATATCCTATGATCAGGTTTACTCCTCCTCCAGGAACTACTGCTGCTCTTTTTCTTTTCTCTTTTCTTCCTGGCCGTAGCCACCCAGCCTCCGAAGATCCAGTATTTCCACCTCATTCAAAAGACTGGCCAGGGGCAGAAGGATGGAAGGGGTGGTCAGGGCTTCATGGAGTCCCCCGATTGGGGATGGCTTGAAGTAGACAAAGGGCATATGAGCCAGCTGAGCTTGACCTGCTGGCTGGAGATGAGCCACTGCAGGGACTGATGAGACGGCGCTTGAGGCTTGGAACACTTGGGGCTCGGAGCGGTAAACGGCATCCAGGAAGCACTACAAGCAGCCAGAGTCAATCCCAGCTTTGCTGTACATTGCGGATGCTAGATCAGTCCCCTGCAAACTCTGATCTCTCGAGGAGCCTGGCCGAAGTTTCCCATGCCACTTCAGCAAGAAATGAGAGTTTGCAGGAGGCTGATCCAGTGTCCGCAATGGATAGCAAAGCTGGGGTTGACTCCAGCTGCTTCTCTCGGCGAACAGGTGGCCACACTAACTGCCTGAAGGACCCCATCCTGTCCCTGGGAGTCAAAGTGCTGAAGCACAGGAAACTTCAGCTGGGCTCCTTGAGAGAAATGCAAAGATTTCTCTGTGGACGACCAAATTTTCTTGCGGACCACCTGTGGTCTGCGGACCACCAGTTGGTGATCACTGGTTTAGAGTGAATGCCAGCACACTTTACCATCAGCCAATCTAGAAGCCTCCCCTTTGGCAAATCTGCCCCTCAAAATTGAATCTCTTTTCATTTTATCCTGCAGGCATATATATGAGTAACTAGATTGACTTATAAACAGGCATCCTAACAATTTTGCCGATTTAATTTTCTTTTAAAACATTTCTCTTCTGGCATGTGCATATTTTAGAATCTGTACAAGGTCTGTTATTTTTTAAAATATATTTTTATACCACTTCACCTGATGATATCCCATTTTAAATCTGCATAAGAAGAAAGCATGTAGTAAAGAAAACAGAGGTCATACTTTAAAAGTAATACCATAAAGTTGGGTCATATGGACCCAATCACTGGCCTGCACTCGAGTTGCCATAGGCAAGGGGGATGGGAAAATGAACTTGCGAGGCAGCACGTCAGTCAAAAACAAAAGTACATTCCAACCATATCTCTGTCAAGGCCATCTCCCAGGATTTTCCACAGTGGCCAGAGGGGAGTGATCTCTACAACCCATGAAATTGCTTCACTGGAGAATGTGACTGATGACACACCTTGGGGAGAGGGGGGAAACAGGGTCAGAACTGGGCTGTAAATTACATGGGATCAGAAATGGCTTTACTTCATTTCTTTTGAAGCTTAGCTCGAGATTCATGATTTAATTAGGGCATCGGTTGGAACCCTGATAGCAAGGCAACTCTCTCAAAACTAATCAAAATAACTGGGACTCCTTAGCCCCAGGCTCTCCAATCACTCCCCGACCCCTGTGGTGCGTAGAAAGAAACTCAGGCTACCACGGCAGAGGGCGGACTATCTGAAGAGAGCCTGCTCCAGGCGACCCAGAAAGAGGCAGAACTTTCCTCCAACCAGGGATTTCCAGGACCCAGCAGCCCAATTGCAACCAGAGTGCAGCCCTCCCTGACCATCAAAGCTGAGACACCTGCCCCAGCAACTGAAGGAAAAAAGGGATGAGTATTGGTGGAAAAGAATCCCTAAAGCAACTGAGGTCGAGTTCCCCCACCTTAGTGCCTATAGCAAGCTAGGAAAAGTGGAATGAATATGGGACTGGGCACAGGCTAGGCTCCCAAAGCCCCTGACAGAACCCCTAGGGAGATCCATAGAGCAGCTGAGGGAGGAATTTGACTGGGCCACTCTTCATAATGAAGGGCCATCATGCTGCCCAAAAGAGAGGGGGTTACAGTTGAACCCTTTGAAGTGAGAATATGCAGATGGGAATGCAGCCTCCCTTTTCCAGCCACCAGAAGGAGAAGGAGCCTGAGGCTGCAGCCAGGGCCTCTTCCATGCAGCAGGCCCAGGGCAGACAGCCCCTCCCCTCTCTATGAACTAGAGCTGAGGAATACGGTTAGCCACATCAAGCGCAGGCTTACAGGGGCCAACATGAGGCGGGAGGAGCAGCACTGAACGACCCACCCCAATTCAGGGGAAAATTCGATGGGGACTCAGATCAGCTGCTCTATTCCTTGACTCGGCTGAGAACCACCTAGAGCATTATGGACCTCTACCCATCCCACAGAGCCATGGTGAGGGGCCAGTGGGAGAAGGAAGGGAGAAGGAAGCCCTCCACGAGAGCCCACCAACTGCAAGACGTAGACAACTTCCTATGACAACTAGAAGCCAGATTTGAAGATGCAAAGGAGGATCTGTACATGGAAGATGAGCTGTGAAACCTAAAGCAGAGAGGAAGACCCATTAAGGAACTCATCCATGAGTTCAGGAGAGTCATGAGAAAGCTACCCCCTTTGCCAGAGTGGCTGTTAATTCATTTTTTCAGAACAAGCTTGGATAAGCAAATTGCCCAGATAACCATCTATTGGGACATCCCAAATCAACTCTCTGAGTGGTTGTGAATAGCCCTAAAAGTCAATAGTAGATTGCACACCAATGGCATGAGAAAGCAACCAGACACCAAGGAGAGAGGACAACTAGACCAGAGACCACCTGGCTGACAGGAAGCCACAGCACCACAGCCAGCCCCAAAACCAACTCTCCCATGAAGCCAGCTGAAATGCTACAGATGCAGAGGGATAGGCCACATGGCATCAGCATGCATGACCCCAGCCCCGAAACCAAAGCCAGAGCCACCACCCAAGGCATGACTGGAATGAGGCCCCAGGCATGCTACCAACACATCCTGAAAAACCCTCCAGGCCGGAGAGGTCCCTCCCCACTCACCCGAAGTGGAGGGGGAACTCCAGCCAATGACAACCAGTTGCCAGATTCCTATGACAGTGAAGACAAGGGCAAAAATGATCCAATGGTGAATGAACTAGTCCACCCTTTCATCTTCCCAATATGCCTCACAGCCCCCAAAAGTCCCAGGGGACTTTTCAAGTCCTAATAGATTCAGGCTGCACTAGATGCTTGATCAACCTAACCACAGTCCAGAACCTAGGGATTCAAACTCTGGACTGACCACAAAAATCTGGAGGCCCCTAGGACCCCACAAAAACTATTGCCCAAACAAGTCCGCTGGACTCAATACTTCAACCAATTCGACTTCATGCTAAAGCACATCCCAGGGGGGAGGAACTTTCTAGCTGATGCCCTCTCCCGCATGCCCCAGTACAATGCGAACGGGAGGAGGTAGTAGACACCATCATCCCCCCTACCAAACAGCAGCCCAAGTGACTGGCAAGATCAACCGGCCAGCAATCTAACCACAAAGCTCAAAAATGAACTGCTATAAGACCTCTGGTTCTGTGACAACCAACACATCTTGACAAAAAGAGATGACCTAGCATGGAAGGGGATGAAACTCTACATACCAGAATCCATACACACCCTAATCCTCCAGAGGAGCCACGAACGTCAAATCAGCAGGCCACTTCAGGTTCCTAAAGACTTTACACTTAGCACAGAGGCAATTTTGGTAGCCTGGCATAAAGAAAGACATGGACAGTTATGTGAAAAGTTGCACCATCTGCGCCACAATGAAAAAACAACCAGGAAACACACACACACCTGGACTGCTGCAACCGGTAGCAGAGCCAATGAGGCCATTGGAGGAAATTGCAATGGACTTTATAGTGGAGTTGCCAAAAAATTGTGATCTGGACTGTAATAGACTTATTTTCCAAGCAGGCACAATTCATACCCTGCAGCGGACTACCCTCGGCCCACCAGGTGGCCAAACTGTTCCTGAAGCACATATGCTGCCTGCATGGAGTGCCACAAAGAATTATCTCAGACAGAAGGGTCCAGTTCACAGCTAGGTTTTGGAGGGAGTTCCTGTGGTCCATTGGGTCATCCCAGGGCCTTAGCTCAGCTTTTGCAGTCGAGCACCAATGGGGGGGGTGGAGAGACTGAATGCCATGGTAGAACAGTACCTAAGACGTTACGTGAACTATCAGCAGTCCAATTGGGTGGACCTCTTGCCTTTCTCTGAAGCTGTGTACAATAATGCTATTCACAGTAGCATGGGACTAACTCCATTCAAAGTAGTGAGCAGCATAGCCTTCGTCCCAATGCCAGAATATCCAAGGGATCCCCCCTTCTCAGTCAGCTTGACAGACTGGCTGTCAATGCTGAAAGCAACCTGGGAGAATGTCAAGAAAGCACTAGCTACAGCGGTGCAAACCTATAAGAAACAGGCAAACACCAAGCCCTGCAATGACCATTCCAGCTGGGAAGAAAGTCTACCTCTCCACAAAGTATTTGAGTTTAAAACTCCCCAGCAAGAAACTGGGACCAAAGTTTATGGGGCCATTCCCAAAAGTGAAGATCATCCCCCCTGGTCACAGTGCAATTAAAATTGCCCTAACTTCTAGGGAAGATACACCCAGTATTCCATAGCAGCCTCTTAAAACCTGTAGTTGGATTGACCCTGAGGCCACTACCCCATGAGTCCCCAGACCCCATGGTCATAGGGAGCCAAACCCATTATGAGGTGCAATGAATCTTTGACTTGAGGTGGCACAGAAGACAACTCCAATACTTAATCAAGTGGAAGGGCTACCCCTTATCAGAGGCATCTTGGGTAAAGAGTAGGAACATCCAGGCTGACCGCCTCATAGCAAAATTTCACAGACAACCCAAACAAGCCTGGAGTGGAATTGCAACCCTAAAATCTATACCTGTACTCAAATTGTTTTTGTTTTGCATAGGTTGCCTTCAGGAAGTGAGGGGATCCAACAACTCGCAAAGCATCCCTGGCCTGCTCTCGAGTGGCCATAGGCAAGGGGGATGGAAAAACAAACTTGCGTCAGTCAAAAACAAAAATACATTCCAGCCATATCTCTGTGAAGGCTGTCTCCCAGGGTTCCCACAGTGGCCGGAGGGGAGTGATGTCTACAACCCACAAAATAACTTCATTGGAGAATGTGATTGATGACACACCTTGGGGGGAGGGGGAAACAGGGTCAGAACTGGGCCGTAAATTACATGGAGTTAGAATTGGCTTCACTTGGAAGATGCCGACATGAAGCACCTAATAAATAACTGGATTTCTTTTCAACCTTGGCTCAAGTATCATGATTTAATTAGGGCATTGGTTGGAACCCTGACAGATATCTTAGTACATTTTGTATTAAAAACAACATCCAAATCAGTATGAATACAAGTTTTATTTTAATCTATAAATGTATTGCAGCAAGTCAAACGCTCTTCCTGTAAGGATTGGAGTAGAGTTAGATTAGTGCTCAGTAACATGTCTGTTGATGTGCGTGGGAATGTTCTTTTGGGATGCTCTGAGTTTTTTGATGATTTTATGCTTTTTATTGTCTATTACTGTTTGTAATTGTTTATGCATATGATAGATGATTACATAAGTAAAATAAATAAATAATAATTAAAATAAAATAAAAAAATAAATTTGGAGAGCGATTTGAGGATGTAATGGAGTTCATATAATAAACCTTCATTGTGAACCTCATTACCACTCTGTAAGCACAATTATATACACTGAGACTGTTGGCATCTTGCAAGTTTCACACTACTTTTGCTTGTCACCTGATCAATTTCATTGCATGGAATTTAAAAGGATAACAGCAACTCCCTCAAGTAAGAAAAAACAAATCTAAGCTCCACAGTATCAGAGAGAACATTTAAGTACAATTGTATCAATGGCTCATTTCCCCTTTCCAGAGCTAAACCATAGCTTCAACAAGATCATTGGCACTGACTTACGAAAATTCACCAAGAACATTCAATAATCCATTAGATTTCATAAGATTCTGCAGAGGGGATCATGGATCTAATACCAAAGTTTATCAAGTTTTGGTCCAATATGACAGAGGAATAATTACATTCTTAATATCTAACTAATAATTTCCCTCAAGCAGAGGCAAAAAAATAAGCTGATGGTGTGATCTCACCCATGCATTGCTCCTATAATCTTCAAGATATGTCCATGGTTATAATGAATCTCGTGGTTTCTTGAATACCTGGCAGCTGTATCATAAATACTGAAGTATCTCAAGACCACCATCTTAGAATTTTCCTACACCATAATTCTATCAACTTTGTCAGGAATGCTATGGGCAGCAGGATAACTGTTATACCTACAGTAACTCTGGTATGCTAAGTGTTCACACTTTGCACATGATATCATCCACTACTCATCAGTGAACTGTCCACTTTAACCCTTAGCCAGATAGTAAGAGCTGACAATTTCTGCAGCTTCCACATTTTTTTTTGAAAAGAATTTTATTAGTTTTTTATAGGGGTAGGGAAAAATCAAATATATTTTAACAAAAGTAGCAGTCTGCCATGGAGGCAATACACTCTGCAACATAGTAAAAGACAAACAAATTTTTTTTACGTTGTTTCAGACATGGAATAACATTTCAAATACATTGCAAATAAAGGATAATAGCTTTTTCCAATGTGAGCAAAATCAGCTATCTAATGACTGTCATTTTTTCTTGTGTGATCTCAGTTTCTTTAATGCTTCCCCTCTGCCCCCGTCTCCGGAAGCTCCAGCCCCTCCCAAATCTTCACTTCGTGTTTCACTCCCACCTGTTGCCCCCCTCTCCTCCTCCTCTTCTCCCAGAAAGGATTTATTTTCTCTCATGAAGGCCTCCGCCTCCAATACATTATTTACTTTAACTTTCCCACCTTTCCAGTTTATCAATAGACCTTCCGGTATCAGCCATCTAAAAGAGATCCTTTTTTAATATAATACATTTGGCAATATTCTTAATGGTTGTTTTCCCAGTGATCAAATGATACTGTGTGAGATGGAAAATTAAGGCTGGCGAATCCACCAATATGTTGTTCATTATTCTGTGTTAGACAGCAAGTGTACCAGTTGAGAGGAGGGCTCAGTCGGGAAACAAGAAGGCAAGGTCTGATACACATACCAGTGGTGGGTAGTGGCGGGAGTGAGAGGCTCCGCCCACTTGCCTGGACGTCATCACAGACGCCCTGCGCATGCACAGAAGTGCCGGGCGTGAGCGAAGTGAGCGCACAAGCATTCCCACTCCTGGTTCCGAACTGGTAGCGAAGGTAAGTGGAACCCACTACTGACATACCCCCCATGCATTTGAGCCTTATCTAGTTTTTCCCAGGTAAAAGCTGTCAGTGTAGGGAGATTCCTGTATTTATAGGCAGAGAAAAATAAAGTACCTAGTTTGAACTCTACTGTGGGTCTAATTGTTTGCGCCTGACAGTCTGCATTAAAATAGAGAGGTCAGTACTAGTCCCAGGTCTCATTACTGTGGTGGAATAGGATTTGGTGTTTCAATTTAGGCTCAAATTGAAATGATATAGAAATGGGTGGAGAGCAAAGCGGACAGTTCCATATCTTCTAGAACCCAGGAGCACGCAAGATTTCTTTCTTTCAATAAATAGAAGAAGCAGCTATGACAATCATATAGTAAAATTTTTTGGCTGGATTGGATTTTCTATGCAATTTCTCAGTTCTGAAGCAGCAAAAATGAACCAGTATCAGAATTTTCCCTGCTGATTTCACACATCTGCACTAATCATTAACAGGCATTTAATGCTTGTTAGGTTTGAGAGACTTTGTTACTTAAAAATCTTTTTTGGGGGGTGTACAATGTTATATTTCTCAGTAAGGTTTTGTAAGGGATGTAGTTTAAAAAAAATAGCACCAGTGTTCCAGAAATTTCAGATTAAATGTAGGGTCAGTAAGAAAATGTAATTGTATAGATTCTTCTGAAGATTTTCCTGCAATAGATTTTTTTCTAGTATGTTTATATTGATTGACATATAACCTTAACAAATCAACAAATGCAAAAGGAGGTGGCCAGTATATTATCACTACAGTCATGTAGATGATATGATAGTCAGATTTAGCAAAGGACAAAATAGATTGGAGCATCTATCAATATTTCTGAAAATAATGAAATGAATGCTGTGAGAAATTTACTCCCAAAGCATCATGTTGTTCTGAGATATTTTTGTTTGGATGTGTTGCTCAAGTAGCCATCCATATTGCATGTAGAAGCTGACAAAGTAGTCAAGAGATAACTCAAATAATAGATGCTTGCAATTATTAAATAATTCCTTCTTTAATGAAGGAATGACATGTACCTCCAGCTTCTAGTGCATTTCAAACTATTCCACAGTTTAAATGCCTCGATATATCAGCTCATGTATTAATGATGTCGTATGCAGTTTTCCTGATTGAAATCTATTATCCATCTTACTTACAGTACTGTAAAGTTGTCAGGTATATGATAGCAATAGCATTAGACTTATATGCAGCTTCACAGTGGTTTTACAGCCCTCTCTAAGTGGTTTACAGAGCCAGGATATTGCCCCCACCAATCCGGGTCTTCATTTTATTCCCCTCGGAAGGATGGAAGGCTGAGTCAACTTTGAGCCTGATAAGATTCGATCTGCCAAATTGCAGGCGGCCAGCAGTCAGCAGAAGTAGCCTGCAGTACTGCATTCTAATCACTGCACCAGCATGGCTCATCTCATATGATAGAACTTGTCCCCATTTGATTTAACCACAACATATCCTAGCACCTTTTAAAGAAAAAAAATGCCAAGTCCTCATGATTTGGGGGAGATATTAATTAATGGTCACTGGGGAGCTTCCAGTTTTTTGGCACCATGCACACCTCCACAGGGAGGTTAGTGGCGGTGAAACCCTGTCAGTTCTGTACAGCCTGTGTGTACCGGTAGCGACAGCGGTGCATTGTTGGCGAACCAGTAGCATCGGTAGCATGAGGCTCCACCCACCCGCCCAGATGTCATTACTTCCTGGTTTATAACCCTCTGCGCATGCACAAATTTTTATGCGCATGCACAGAGGGCAAACATCAGATGTGATGATGGCGCGTACGAGCGCACTTCCAAACCAGTATGGAAGGTAAGTAGATTTCACCCCTGGAGGCTAAGTCTATTATATTGGCCTACCCAGCTCTGCTACATGGTCCAATTGAAGCCTTGGTGGCTGCTTGGAATGGGAGAGCAATGGAGGTTTTGGAGTAGATTCAAAGGCGGGGAGTGTGGGCAGTATCGGCCCAGGCCCTATGACCATTTTATTCTCTTATGAATAAATCCTGCTCTCCAGGTCATTTTGACTTGGGTGGTAGGTGACACCAGATATCTGGCTTCTGCAGAGGCAACTGTCAGCATGCCTTTTAATGTTTATGTGTAGTCCCTCTCTTAAACCATGGCTATTCTGAGATCAGGAACTGGGTTGTATAGGAATGCTACTAAATTTTTCTCAGTTCTTATATATTTTTCTCTAAAGAGAAGTGGCATCCTGGATGGTTCCAGGGCTTGGGTAGCTCCCACTGATCAATTCCTACCCCTCTCCTTGACTAATCCAACAAAGAAAAAATACCTTTTGGTTGTGAACAGTATTAGATATACTACTTATACTAATCAAACAGTCTTAAGAATACCAAAATGTTTAAAAGAGAATCCCCTTTTCTACATTATCATAGAATGCATCCTTAAAACAGGCAAATCCTATTAGAAATAGACATCCCACGGTCTGGAGTGCGATCCTGGTGGGCTCAAGGCTGACTCAGCCTTCCATCCTTCTGAGGTTGGTAAAATGAGGATCCAGATTGTTGGGGGCATGATGCTGACTCTGTAAACTGCCCAGAAAGTGCTGTAAAACACTACAGGGTGGTATATAAGTCTAAGTGTTATTACTTATTGTTATCTTGTACCACAAGACATAAAATGTTCCCTTCTGTCTCTTTGCATATTCTGCAGTCACATCTCTTTTTTCCCCCTTTAAGCTCTTTTGCTTTATTCTGGAGACTCCCCCTTTTTCCTGTTTCTTGTTTGCTAGGAAACCTTTGGCTTAGCTTGCCCTAACTCTGCATACTGGCAATCCCCTAATGTCTCCCTCTTAAACTTCTCTCTGTGTAAATCACTGTTTTCCTTCTTTTTACTCCCATACGGTATTTTTTTTCCAGGTCATTTCTGCATTTTTGCTCTTTAGAAAAAAAATCTTCCCCTGTTCAAGGTCTATCTTTTCTCTACAAAAGCAGTTGATCTCTTTTCTTGATGCCTACCACTTGTTTACATTATCCCATTACCAGAATTCCTTGTTCCCTGATTCCTTAACAAATACAGGCAAGCTCTTTTTACAGACTTATTTGCTCCCGAACCTTATTAATTACTCTTAAATTTTGTCTGTAGCCGAGTAGAGTTGCGCAAGTTTAATGAAAGCTGTGTTGTGCAACCTCTATTGTCAGCTTTCTACTAGTTCTGCCATCAAAGCCTTTCACATGGCTGCACATTTTACTGTTTGATAATTTTTATTTACTTTATTAAAAGTTAAAATATTTATGTCAAATTTATTAATTTATTTTTATAAACATCTGAAGATGTTTATAAAATGCAGATGTTGCTCTATCATGGCAATGCTCCGAGGAGCAACCTCATACAGCTGCATCTCCCATGACTGCAACACTCAACGATCTCTTAATACACTTTTGATGGGGGTCAACAATAGGGCAGCAAACATTCTGTTGGCTTACTTTTCCGCTGGCTCAAGCCCTAGTGGATTGTACTATAATTGGACTGTGAGAAAGACCCCACAGGAAAAATTCCATTCAGATTTTACTTCTGTGATTAATTCACTATCTCAGGCAATCTGTTATTTTTTTCAGTATATTCCTGTTCTCCAATTTCAGCATGGGAATAATAACTCTGGTTGAACTTATAGTGCTGTTTTAATGATTACTATGAAATAGATGTGAAGTGCTTTAAATACTTGAAAAGTATTAGCTTTTCATCTAAAAATGTGAAGAAATACTGAAAGTTCGGAAAAGGGAATAATCAGATTATATCACCGAGTTCTTATATGGGTACCAGGCTGAAAGATCCCCCCCCCCTTTTTATTGTTTAAACAACAAGTGGGATACAGTAAATGTTTGTTTTCTCTCATCCTTCTTGTCTTTCCTACCTGGATCTCTGGCTTTCACTTTTAATTTCTGGGCATCATTCCAATCTAACACCTGGCAATCTCTCCAGCTGGGTGA
>JANHFK010003419.1:113660-126420 GCA_036250565.1 Sibynophis collaris | reverse complement strand
GGGCCTGGACGCAAGGGAGAAAAAAAAAAAGCACACAGACATCAACTATTTCACCTTGATGAAAGTCTCAATACAGCTATGGAAAGCCTAAGTATTCTTTTACAGTACACTGGGTGTTGGCTGCAAAAAAAATGTATTCACTTCAGGCACAAATTTTTAATTTTTTTTAAATCAGTAAAATAAACCGGGTTTAGAAGCTGCAGTGTTGTAAGCAGCAAATTGTGCATTGTTTTAAATATCTTTAAGTTACCACACTGATGGCACACTTTATTCCTTATGAAATTCTGCACTATGCATGCTAATTGCAGTTAATTAGAAAAAAACCTAGTAGTCTACTTTGGAAAACATGTTCAATGAAATCTAAGAGATAATTCTGCTTGCTAAATAGATCTGAATTTAAATGAGACATTAAAAAAACTAACATTTGGCCATCAAATAAATGTCTGAGTACTCATATAGGATTCTATATAATACGGTTAGTATATCTATCCTCATATGAGCCTCAAAACTGGATGAAAATGACGAAAAGAATCAGCCTTCCCTGCCTTGGAGAGGACAAAATAATTGAGACCTAAGGCATAGTAATACCTTGGCAAAATTGAATTAAGGAAAATAGATGCATGTTGTGTCTATATATATATATATATATTTCTTTTCAGTGCAGAATTTCATAAGGTCTTCCAGAATAGAACTGTCTATAATATTTACTTAAAGAGGCAAAGTAGATTTGCAGTTACCAGTTGCTTTAAATGCACCATTCAAAAAGCTTCTAAAATGTGTTAATATAAGGCGCCACCTTAGGTTCTCCAGGATGCAACTGTGCATATTTTAAAACTGTTTCATAAATTTATTTTTAAACATAACATGAGGAAGGTGTTAAAACTGGTGTAATAGCTCCTTAGATTTTGGAAGGGATGAATACAAGGATATTCAGTACCCTTCACCAGACCCCACCCTTATTCCAATATTAGTTGCTTTGAGACCACTTAGTCGATAACACCAGCTTGACGAATCTTTCTCTCTGTACCAAATCCCTGTAAATGGCAAAATATATCATGAGTTTAAATTGGATGTTGAAATAACAATGAAACTAAAGACAGTTATAGACATCACATATATTCATTTTGCTTCTGAGCTTACATTTTTACCATGTTGCTCTTATTTGTGTTTATGCTATCTTCTAAAATGCCTCAATGCATTTGTGGACCTGGTATTTCCTACAATTAACCAAAAATGAATATAGAATGTTCCACGTATTCCTGTTTGCAGGTCCTACTTAGTGTATTCTTTTTTGCTGTTAAAAACTGTCATAAATTGCCTTTTTAATACCCTCTGAAGTGCCCAAATATACATTTCTGCTTCCAGGGAAAAAACAATTATAGTTCTTTCCTAAAAACAAAGCTAAACCAAATTTTTTTTTTAAACCATTGCAAAGTCCTGACTAAAACCTGATTTGTCAAAACAGGGCAAATAAATACTGGTCAAGAACTAGTAACTTATGTCTCTAATTGAAAATCTTTGAATTGTCATTTGTGAATATACGCAGAAAGATTGTAGAGAGCTTTATTTGAAACCTAGAGCTTATAGCACTTTTTGCTAGAAACAGCCTCTTTTTCCAATATACCATGCCAATTAAATGTAGCTCACACCAGACCTTAATTCCCAAGACTAATAAGCTAACATGGGACCAAAAGGAATACTGAAGTCATTTAACACTAAGGGGGAGGATGTGTGTGTGTGTGTGTGAAGACAACAGGTCATGTGATTCACACATACATGAGTAGTAGCCAGCTTCTTACTCAGAAGAAAGGTGAACAATCCAAAAGTCACACTTTTCTGGGAGTACAAGACCAGTCTTAAATCTGGATAAAGAACCCAATATGAAGTGGGACATTCTTGCTTAGCCAACTTGGAACAAAGCCTGATGGTTGTCAGTATCCATTTAGAAAAATGCCAGGGAAAAAACAGTCACCTCTAAGTGGGATATGGAAAGTCAGAAATCTATGCTGGTCTTTGCAGAATCATACCATGTATTCTAAATAATGTACAAAATAAATATTAAGAGAATAAAGTGATTATTTCACTTTATTTGCAGGTCCTAAGTAGGACCCACAAACAGGAATTTGTGTCAGGTTAGGAGCTAAAGTAGACAGTATAGCATTGAAAAAATTGGGACCAATTTTCGAAAGAGATATGAGTGAAGAACTAATTTGCCCCAACCTAAGGAAGAGAGCATTTTTAATAGGACAAAGTTCTCCAGCTTGATGAGTGGATATTATTGCTACCAAAAATGCTGCCTTCCATAATAATTAAAAGGGGCAGTAGCCACAGGCTCAATGAATTTCAATATTAGCAAACAACAAGGAGAAAGCACCAAGATGGATTGGTAGATGTGCAAAAAGATAGAGATGCCAAGCCTTTCATGAACTGCTTTATCAATTATTTAGAAAAAAAGGAAGGTATCTTCCACTGGAAGAAAAAAAGATGATCAGACAGTATATCCTTTATTGAATGAAGAATCGACATTTGCTGTTTTAAATGAAACAGAAATGCCAAATATGAGGGAGGTAATCAAATTGTTCTTTTCAGATAAAGTTTATAAAAAATTTACATTTAGCTTTATAAATTCTCAGAGTTGTGGAGAAACAAAATTGGGAAATAGATTCACCTATTATAAACTGAAGAAACTTGGTGGGGATTCCTACAATGCAGCCATTTGTAAAAATGGGGCCTTAAGATAAGATGGCTTACGATGGGAAGTCTGACACATGACTGACAAGAATTGTTTTTAAAAAGTGTAACATTAAAGAAAAATGTAAATAAAAATTTAATAAAACAGTACTTAAGAAATATCAGAGTTCAAGGTCAAATATACTATGTTTGATAGATACAGAAACAAAATGAGTTTGGCAGGAACCAGACTGAGTCACATGGTAGATGTAGAAGATAGTGCTCTGCAAATAATTCTATAAACTTTAGAACAAGGGTGTCAAACTCACTGTCATGTTGCCATCACATGACATTTCCCCCATTCACGAAGATGGGATAGACATGGCCTGCATGTTACGCATCCGGCCCGTGGGCCTCCAGTTTGACACCCCTGCTCTAGAAGGTTCTGAACCTTCTGAACATACTCTGCACAGCTGCACAACTCTTACGTGTTACTCAAAGGGCTACAATAAACAACTACAGATTATTAACACAAACAATATTTCCAGAAATTTGAAAATTATCAACAAAAGCCAAAAAAAAAAAAAAAAAAGTATATTGGAATGGAATGTTTTCAGTGAACATAAAGAATCTGTCCGCCTGAAGTGAATTTTGATAAAAGTCCTCTAACAGTTTCTATTCCCTGTCAGATGTGGAAAAAGGAGACACAGAGTTGCATGTCCTGTCTCAAAGGTCCCTTTGTGGAAACAGGAAACCTCAGAAATAAGGCCCACATCCTGATTATATCTTTAATATTAGCTATTATATCTATCTTTTGTTATTTTGAAGAAGATATCTTACAACGTTAACTACCACCTTCTGTGATATATTTATTTTTTAAAACAAGTCAAAGATTTTAAAGCCGAACCCTTGCTGAAACCCATTTCTTCCTTTGTTTGAAAACTCTTATTCAATTATGTTAGGTAACTCCTGTCTGTTCATGATTCCTTGTCTTTTTCCTCCTTCCCTTCCAAACAGCAATCGTCATATTATTATGGGTTTAATCTCTGGATATTCTAGATTTAATCTGTCTGATACCAAAACCCAATAAAATGCTATATCAATATTTATTTAACAACCATCACAAACTGTTCTGTTCATTTATTTACTGCTTTATGCCAACATCATTTTTCAATCCCATCTGATTCTTCTTTGCCTAATGGACATAATTTTGCCAAGAATATTTAGACTACTGTATAACACCAATTTGTTCCAGAAAAATAGCTAATATTAAGGGATTATAAGAATTGTAGTTTAAAATGTTTCAATACTAAGTTGTCTATTCCTATCCTATGCATACCCTGGTCCATTTCAAATAGGAAATGTAAGAAATTCATAAATTCATTATACCATTCCAATGATGTGGCCATCAGAAATAATGTAATTCTGTCATAAAAGCTGAAATTCCAATAGTATGAAATATGGGCAAATTTCCTATAACATACCTTTGTATTATCCGGTCCCCTTGGCTGACGAAGCACAGTTAGACGAGGAGCACTGGCATCATCCAAATTAATGCTCTTTAAACGATTAACAAGTCTGTCAGGGCGTGGAGCAGCTACAGCCTTAGCACCTTCACTGTTAATAGAAACCAACCAAATCAATTGGGGGGGGGGGGGGACAAAAAGAACTATCACATAAAAATGCTATGGCTTTTGTTTTCTTCTTCCATAAAATCCTAAATGATTACTAACTTGAGTAATACAATGAAAATCAGAATATTTTATGTCTACAATAAAATTCCAAATGGAAGCTCTAGTACAGAGCAAATCAAAGATATGTCAAATTGTTCTGGTGATTCTAATAGAACCACCTTTGCAATAAGCATAATTGAACTGCCACCTTCGTGTTTAAAACCTCAATGACAGCCCAATAAATACGTAAAAAAACAGATTAATTTTTTAAAGAGACTAATCAGAAAATATGTTGTGTCCAAATGCTACATAATAAGGCTAAGGCTAGCTGTACTATATACAGTTGCAAGAAAAAGTATGTGAACCCCTTGGGATTACGTGGAGTTTTGCATGAATTGGTCATAATATGTGCTCTGAACGCCATCTAAGTCACAACAATAGAAGAACACAGTCTGCTGAACATAATACTACACAAACATTAGATGTTGCTATGGTTTAATTGCACATAACATGTAAACATGTATGAAGAAGTGCAGACAAAACTAGGGATAGAAAAGTTATGGTTACACAAAGAATAACCTACTCAAATATATAAATGTAAAAAAGCACGTTTTGCAGGTGATTTATGACGCATCAACAATTAACATGGAAAAATAGGGAATTCATAGGAAGTATATACAGTAACCACAATAATTCATATATTTAGAAAACATTTCCAAAACAAAATAAGCCTCTGCACAAATTGAAAAAGGAGAGGCCCACCAATTAGTTTCCAATCAATGTGTTATGTTATTAATTTCTGAGAATGTAAATAAAACGGGTCCCCAACTTCTCCAGGCGATGGATTGGTACTGATCCATGGCCTGTCAGGAACTGGCCACACAGCTGGAGGTGAGCAGCGGGGGAGCAAGCTAAACCAAAACCAATTTTTCCGTGGAAAAATTATCTTCCACAAAACCAGTCCCTGGTATCAAAAAGTTTGGAGATCGCTAAAATAAAAAACTAAATTAAATTTAAATTCAGAAATATGATTTAAAATGACATTTAGAAGTGCTTCTGTACCAGAGACAAATTCCTTGTGTGTCTAATCACACACAAATAAAGTTCAATTTGATTTGGAGACAAATTGCTTATCTGATATAAATAAATAATCAAAGCAATGCTTGAAAAGAAATGATTACATTGCATACTCTAAATTGGTCATTTGAAGTAATGAGAAGTGGGGAATTATAAACTATTTCTGTATATCTTTCTGCCCTAATACCAAGGAGAAAAATCTGATAGCATCTGTGGGAACTAATGAATGATCGATTATGACACTATTTTGCAAGATAGCAATTTTGTCAATGGGTGCACTAGGAATTTTGAAAGAATTTTGTGTTAGCAGACTTCTCAAAACACAGATTTTAATCAAATAGAAGGCAGGATGCTTTCCTATATATTTGCTTTCAAAAGATGTGATGCTTTCTTGAAACATCATAACAATCAGTGAAGGTTTCAAGTTATATTTATTTATCAGTGAATAAATGAATTAAACAGAATATATTTTTTGTAAGCAAAAACATGCACCAATGCTGGTACCGATTAATTCACTCAAACTGATATAATGCTGCAAGAAACAAACAGCTAATGAAATATTTTTGTAATATTTCCGAGATCAGGATTGCTTAATTTATTTCTTTTATTAGCAGTTTCTTACCTAACACGCCACACATTACAGGCACTGAATTTCCCTGTGCGTTGATTGAAAATGACTGAAAACTCTACTTCATCACCAGCCTGCAATTCCACTCCATCTTGAACTTCTTTCACATGAAAAAAGAGTTTTTTGCTGTCACCCACTTCATAGTTTATGAAACCAAACTGAAAGAGGAAAGGAAATTATCTTGTTAATTGAACAATTAAGCAATGTTTTCAAAGATGTTTCCCATATCCTTCAAATTGCCAATTTTGTTTTCCTGTCATCACACATTTTTCTAAGACATTTAGTAAAGGGCTTCCTATCATAACAATTTCATACTTCCACCCAAATTATTTTTTTTAATTCTAGCTACTTTATTTAATTCAAAGCCAAATACAAGACCTCTAAAACTTGTCCACGCTTCCATATATTCAGAATAATGTTAATGTGAATATCATAGGAGTAATTTTTAGGTTTCTAGGGGATATGTTCAAAAAACTGGAGACCATTCAAGTGAAATCTTGCATTAAAACACATTTAGAACAAATTATATTATCTTAGAGGTTCTAAACTAGAAGGTTCCCAGATGGATTTTATAGGACAAGTTGGACACAGCTGGTGTATGCTACTCAAATTCCTTCTCTAGCTTCCAGCACAACAAATCTGTCTGGCCAGCCTAATTCCCAATCTTCCAAATAATTTTTTCTTCTCTCCTTTTGTGCTTCTCCCCAGCATGAAGTATCTACCAGCATGACATCAATCTGATGCCCTTTGCTTTTCTCTCACACCTTTAAGCCTGTTTTGCCATAATACCATATTTTGATCTGAACCCACAACATAACAGTCTCATTTCACTAATAAATCTGTGGTTCAGTTCCAACATGTGCTCTTAAAAAAAGCAGTTTCATAGAACATTCTGCAAACACATAAAATCATATTTTCCTCTCTAAGGAAAAAGTTACGTGTTTCTTAAATCCAACAGTATAGTTTGGGCTGATGAAGAGATGCTTTATTGCTACTATTATTAAAGTATTATGTATAGAAATGTGGAAAGCAATGGAAGAATAATCCGTAAAGTTTCTAACCAAATTATGACAATAAATCTGGAGAACATGGTGGCTGACACATTGGAAGAAGTCAGCTACATACCAAACAAAAAAAAAGGAGACTTAACAAGGGTTCAAACGTTTTACAACATTCTTAATGTAACATGCTAACAAAATAGCACTTAGAATCATCCAATACAGATTTAGAGCCCTACATGGAAAGGGTCACGCTGGTTTTAGAAAAACTTCAGCAATGGGAGACATTAATTGCTGATGCACAGTAGATACCCCAAGAACACACACACTCCAAATCAATATGTGCTTTATTGATTTAAAAAAAGGTCTTTGTTCATATTGACCGTGACTGGTTGTAGAATGTCTTTAGGACTCTGGGGGGAAAATGGCACATTGAAGATGGCTCTGTGGAAATCAGAGCCGATTACCACAGCACAATGGAGGAGCAACAAGCAGACCAGTTCTCTGATAATAACTTGAATTACTACCCACAAATGCTCCAGGCAACTGCTTCTTATGAGTAAACCACAAGTTATTTACTAAAATTGTTTATGCTTGTGATGAAGGGGAAGTTACTTTGTATTCTTTTTCATTACTATATTCTATTTTCTTCCTTTCTATACATTTTTCTTTCTTTAGTTTGCATTATTTTTTATTGCTGTAATTGCAATCTTTAATAAAATTAGTACCGTGTTTTCCCAAAAATAAGACCCTGTCTTATATTTTTTTTGAACCCTGAAATAAGTGCTTGGCCTTATTGCCATGTGCTCAAAAACCCGATTGGGCTTATTATCAGAGGCTGTCTTATTTTGGCAAAAACAGGGTATCTAGAAAAGAAGAAAAAATTGAATCCTGGATAATTCATTGCATTTATGCAAAATCTATATACAGAACAGAAAGCAACAATTTGAATGCGACATTATGCATAGGTCAGCAAAAGAGTGAGACTAGGTTGTATATTCTATATTTATTCAACCTAATTCTAATTCCTGAAAATATACTAAGGGAAGCTGGATTGGAGGAAGAGAAGTATGACTTTAAAACTGCAGGAAGAAACATCAATAATCTGTACTGTGCTGACTACACTATTCTGATCACTAAAAATGCAAATGAAAGCATTAAAGAAGAGTTAGATAGCGTCTGCGTTTTAGAATCAACTTTCAACAGTAAAGGAATCAGCACTCATGAAATGCTCCACAGTATTTGGTAGAGTAGAAATGAAGCCTTGGAAAACATTCAGTTACCAGAATTATGTGGCTTTAGTGCTGTAAATGATTTGCTGCTGAAGAAAAGAAATTGACTGGATATCACTAAACAAGGAGACTTGAGAATGAAGCTGACTAAATTGGAGCCTAACATAAAATCTCTCTGCAGCAGGCATCAAGCACAAGGATCTCACTAACTTAAGTAGACTAAAGCTGCAATCCTACAATATTTTCCTGGAAGTAAGCCCCATTGTAGACAATGGTACTTATTTCTGAGTAGACATGCATAGGATTGCATTGTAAATATGATCTTGAGGTGAGCTCAAATTGTATTTTGAATTTGTTAGGTACCTTTATTTTAATATGTATAGTAATTAATATGATCAAAGTATTACAGAAAAATCTTTCATTAAAATTATTTTATATTTATTCATTTAAGTTCTCTATTATATGTTTTGAAACTTTATTTGCTGTTTTTTCATATCCCTTCGTACTATTATTTTTTAAGTTCCTCAGTACTTCTACTGTCTTTCCTTCTTTTCTCTCATTCATGGATGCCATGTTTTTTGGAACCTTGTTTAAAAACCAAGTTAATGGCCTTTTAGGCTTACTTCATATGAGTAGGAATTCACTTTTTGAATAGTAAGAATTATATGTCATGGGCGGGCATCAGGATTTTAGAGATGCTTAGGTGTGGCATGGCCAAAAAAAGGTTGGGAACCACTGTTTTAGACAAACTTCACAGAAGAGCCATTCTTACCATTCTTGAAAGCAAGCAACGATGTTCAGCTTTGATGCCAAATGGATGCTACACCTAACGTGTTTACATACGTTTTTATATTGCTACAATGGGATGAAAAGAAAGCTAATACTGAAGATTGATGAAGAAAATCAGCCATCTTTGTAAATGCAAAAGTTTTCTATGATTATGAAATTTAAATAACTATTAACAAAAAATACATATCTGCAGAATTATGTCATCACTGTTAATTGTTTTTGTCCACCATTTCCTTTCCTTCAGAGGTCAGGTCTATTTCATTCTGACCTATGCTGTTCTGTCAAAATAATGGAATCTTGATATTCCCAACTCACCCAAGAAAATGACTGAGAAAGCTAGAAGAGCTGCAAATCAAATATGCAACATAAATAGCAAAGATGGTATTAATGAGTATGCAAAAGAGCAATAGCAGTTGCTGAGCAGTTGCTGAGCATAAATATGTCTAATGTATTGTATTGTATTCTACAATTTCTACGATTTCTTTTCTCACCAATAAAGTAAGGAATGGGGGAAATGTATTAGACTCTTCCAGTGGCAATAACACGGAGTGCTTGCCACAAGATTAACATTCTTCCAAAAATGGCCTTTATTTAGCTCTTTTATAGATCTCTTTTTGGAAGCCTATGTATGAGAAAACATTCTCATGCTAAACTGGATAAAGGTGGATTAACACTTTTTTATGTTTGTGTTTTGATGACAGGTTTGACAGTTGGCTGTCCTCACATTTAACCCTCCCTCCAAGCTCTCTCTCCCATTACCCTGGCAACTATTCAGATGACAGCAAAAGTTGGCGACTGGTTGAGATCTCCCGATTGACCACAAAATACCAAGATGACGAGTCTGATGAGAGAATTTGCACTTCCCTTACCCAGACTAAAAGATGTAGCATTGAGAGGGCTCTATGGAAGACAGAGAGATTCCAGAAATGGCTGAAAGCAAAGCGCCTGACCCCTCTCTTGGTCCAGGTCTGTACACAGTCTTCTGTAATACCCAACTGATATGCAACATACAGTCTTGTATAAAACCTGCCTGTGGGTGGGAAACAACTATTGTAATATGGATTTTGCATCATCCTTGCTTCTTACTCCTCCTTCCCTACACATATGGATACACTCAGACCACATAAGTCACAAGGTGACAAACTGCTGAATGGCCCAGTTTCTCTAGCACATGATTATTTTCATAAAGAAAGAAACTATGAAGTATAATAGATTTTGTTGTTGTTGTTATTGATGACTATGCATGCTTTTCATCTTGTATTGATACGTGATTACCATAGGCTGATCTGCATCATTCTTGAAGACTTACTAGAAGTTACTGTAAAGCAAGCAGCAGAAAAAGTACTTTTGACTCCAATTGTCTTGCTGATCAGAAAAAAGACACAATAGTTAAAAAATAAGTTGGACAATTAAACAAGCAAACCAACCCCAAACCCTTCTGAAGCTTCACTTTGTCTCTCTATCCATAAATACACACCAAGAAATTTGATAATAGAATACAATAGACAATTTGATCTATGGCTTTTCGCTGTGGATGAGATCACATTGTTGCCACACAAACGTACTCCACAATGAGTTTAAATATAATTTGGTGCTCTGTCATTTGGCAGGGTTCACTTTGATATGATCATGTCAAAAGAAGATGCCTTCCTCCTCTTCTTAATCCTGAATGTTCCAGTCTGTGTGTTTGTCTGTCTTATACCAGTCAGGTTACCCATTGGCCTCCTTTCATATGAGATACATCTTGATCTATTTGGATATATAAAGTCCTTGTGTTTCTTTCAAAATGCCAGAACTTCAGTAATTCTGCATCCTTTCTCTAAAGCAACATTCACTTCTATGGTATATCATGCTCCCGTCATGGTCCTTTCTTTGTACAAAATTGTCTGCTTGCTTTTTGTACACAAATAATTAACTTAATACCCACTTTGTGGAGTAAGCTAGGAAATAGAAGCTTCTGGATAGGTACTCTTTAGCCTTAGAGAGTCCAAAATACAGGTGTTTGTTGCCCGAATGTTGATAAATGATCTGTGAATGATCAATGTCTTTTTGTTGTTCACACTATTTGGATTCTAGACTGATTTGGATAACATCTTTTCTTAAATTTAAATCGTGCTTAAATTCTATGTTTGTTTTACTGTTTGACTTATTTAAACAAGATTAGCCAAAGTAATAAAATAGATAAACATGTTTTATTATAAAATTCAGTGGGAGAATATTAATATCTTCTGTCATTGACAGGAAAAATAATATGACATATCATTCTTTTAAGATTCACAGGCAGTCTGACCCCTATGTTTGTAGAAATGTTTTAGGATTATTCTATGAAGGCTAGTATTTCAACATGTTCTATATGAAATGTAATTTACACAGTTTAGCAGAAATATGAACCAAAGGACCTTGTTTTGGAAAGTCTACAACAAAGGTGGTTGATGAGCTCAGTTTCAGTTCAGTAATCAATGTGTTCATCTTAGTCATGTAGACAAGCCATCAGAAAATGAACAGACTTTCAAAATCTGTATCATGCTTACCATCTGAGACTTCCAGTTTTTAAAACTAGTACAGAATAAAATAAAATTAGAGTTCTGGCTTCAGAACTAACTTGTAGTACTATTTTTTTAATCATTGCCAAATTTTCCTACCATTGCCGAACCTACACTAGCAAGGATAACAAAATTCCCTTCTGTACATTTTCTTCAAAAGTTGCTTAATTCAGGAGAATGGACTCTCTTCTTCTCCTAGTACTTCACTTTCACTTTTTCACTACTTGCTGAAATGTTCAGGGTATGTGTCTACATGTGTGTTTCCAGTAAATATTTAACTTTCCAAAAAACTGAAAAGCAGATATAGCTTTTATTGCACTTAAATACTTTGTAAAATTACAAAGTATTTACAAAGTATTTTCCTGATTGATTTGTTATACTTAGACTGAATTTATTGCCAGTTGGTCATTGGATTAGGCTTTTGCTTTTAAATTGAGATTCACAAGATGTATAAGTATCCCAGGCTCTTTAAAGATTTTGGCTTTTAAGAAGCTGTGTGACTGGTTGCTTAACCACAGTATACTGAATAAGCCCCCCACCCCCATTGGTTGGATATGCAGAAGCATAAATTTTAGATGGCTTTGGAATGCATGGGGGCTTCAGTTCTGCTTTTGATGCTTCCAGAGTATCACTGCAATGGGACAGAGCAACTATGAAAACATACTCAGTGTTGCCTGCAAAATAATGAAACCTGTAGAAAAAAATGACTATACAACTAGTTTTATCTCTTTATCTACCCCCAACCCAGGGGTGAAATCCTCCCTGTTCGGACCTGCTCTATAGAGTAGGTAGGAGCAGCAGCCGCCAGTTCGGAGAACCGGTAGCAATAGCAGCACGAGGCTCCACCCACCCGCCCTGACCTGCTCACTTCCTGTTTTTTTTTATTTTTAAAAAAAGCCTTTTTTTTCTTCTGGCTGGCTTAAAAGAGAGATAGAAAGAGGGGGGGAAGAGAAGGGAAGGGAGAAAGAAAGAGAAAAAAAAAAGAAATAAAGAGGGAGATCTTAGAAGAAAAAAATAAACTCACTTTTGATCGGCTGGCAGAAAAGAGAAAAAAACGCTGTCGCTTTAAATTAGGCTCTTGGAATTCTGGGAGTTGAAGTCCACAACTCTTTAACGCTGAAAAGCTGCTCAAGAGGAGATTTTTAATTGC